>JAPWTK010001326.1:0-58396 GCA_029963805.1 Aromia moschata
TTTGTCTTTTTGTATAAATTGTCTTTAATGGTTCCCCAAAAAAAGAAATCTAACGGTGAGAGATCTGGCGACCGAGGAGGCCACTTTACTGGCCCATTGTTCCCTATCCATTTCTCCCCAAAATTAGCCTTTAATAATTCCGAGATTAAATTAGTATTATGGGGTGGTGCCCCGCCTTGTTGAAAAAATACATGTCGTCTTTTGTTAAGTGGCAAGTTGTTTCAAAATTCTTCATTATGTGGTAGTTTATCATATTGTAATACCGTTGACCATTTAAATTGTCATCATAAAGTTGGTAGAGCTAAAATGCGGCTATTAGTATAGGGGCACACCATACACTAAAACCGAAACGTCCTTGATTTTGAACATCAACAGTCTGATGAGGATTATCTTCAGACCAATAATGTTTGTTGTGTCGGTTGAAAATTCCGGCACTACTTACGTAACTTTCACTTTTCCAAAGGATATTTTTAAAAAATAATTGTTCCGGTTTCTCAAGCGGTGGTAGGTACCAATTGCAGAATCCCAGTCGGCGTTCAGGATCAGTTGGAAGGAGTTGTTGTTGTTTCCTTATTGTATATAGGTACTAATTTAGTTTTTTTAAAACTGAAAGTGCTCTTCGTCGCGATATACCAGACTCCTGCTTCAATTTGCCTACTTGAAATTGAAGGATTTACGACTACCATACTCAACAACATTTATGGCAACATCCTCAGCATCTTGAATAATGATAATTTTTTGTCTTGGTTTATTAAATCCTCCGTATTCAACGAGGTTTTCTTTTAGTCTACCAAAAAAGGACATATTATGTTTTCTCCTTTCATGGTAGCGATTAAGCATGCTTCCGATGCAGCTTCAGAATTATATCCATTTTGAATAAAACACTCTAGCATATTAAACTTTTCGTAATTTTGATACGCCATCGCGCCTTGTCAATTTCTTTAATCGAAACTTTAAAACTATAATGCAAGCTTAAAACCAAAAACATAAACAATTAATCAAACAGTAATGTGTAACTGTGTATTTACATCCCAATATCCAACTGTTCTGTTTTCAAAATGACAGGCGCCTACTGTGCAAAATCATTGAAATTACTATACTGTCCTTTATTGTGAAAACATATGTTTTTAACTGTTTCCGCATAAACACTCATCATAAACCCCACAAACTAAATAACGCTGTAAAGAGAAAAAAACCCTTTTTTTTTTTAAACCATAACCAACTATAGTTTCCATTTAAAAAAATAAGAAGCTTATACCATAACTCGAAAACTACACAAGATATTAAAAATCTGTTAAGGAAATCCTATTCTACTTAAAAAAGTGCCTGTAGAACGTGCAAACAGATTTCTTCTAATTTTACAAACAACCGAGTTATCGACACCAATCGAAAACTCAAAAAAATCAATTTTCGTTTACAACTCGAAAACGAAAAGATATAGCAAATTCTGGTTTTCACCAAAGAATTCATCTCGGAAAAGAGGTCGGGAAGCGTGGGTTCATTTTTTCCCATAGCCCTTACAGTTACTGAGATACTCCTATAAAAACATCGAAATTTGTCTACCCGGTACATAAAAGTTAGGTTACATTTAGTAGCAACGCGATCGAGGAGTACATATAAAACTGTAAACCTATTCTGGAAATTACGAAAGTATACGAATCAGAATGCGCAGTATACAGTGTTTAGCAAATTATATTTTTACTATTTTAATGAAAATATTTAATTTCAGGTCAGCGTATATACATTGTTTCGGTTTTACAGTCAACCACTAGGTATAATTTTTCGCTTTATAAAAAAGCAATTTACTTAACAACGGAAGATGTTCACCGGGCAAACTCTACAAACGACTAAATGAACTTCAAGCCTGGACCTCGCTCAACTTCTATTTGACTGTATCATCGCTTTTTGCTAGAAACTATTATTATAGATTGTAGACGACCAAAGTTGACTTTGGCATGTCGCAAATGTTGACTTTGTCGACTTTGGCATGTCGGTTATTATTAATGTACTATCCAGCTTTCAAATTTTAACATCAAGTTCATTGCGCCAAAAAAAACAGTTGTTTTAACCAATATGGCTTTTTTGATGGCTTGGAGGTCTTTTTTATTATTTTTGCTTCTAATGCATGTTAACTGAAAGGCGAAATGAGATTCAAAAAGAGTTAGGTGCTTTAATTTAAAATTAAAAAACTGTCCCCACCTTATTCTAAAGATTTCTCGCACCTAGTTGAACAATACAACCATAAACATTTTCTATAATAGATGTGAAGTTGTTAATTACATTTGTTTTTTTCAATTTTTTTTTTTCTCTTGAAGTCGATCAAGATTATTAATAACAACCTGGAAAATTGTGTTCTTTAAATACTACAACACAAAATCGCATTGTGTTGTGTCACACGATCTTGGAGGAAATTAATATTCGAAATTCAGGCTCACCAAGCGATTGTGGAAAATATTCTGGTAACATTATCTTTTGTGGAATATTACGCAATTACGTAAAATTTATTTTACCGGTAAATTAACGGTAAAACGCCGAGATTTAAAATATCAAAAAGTTTCATTTTTATTAAAAGCTCAATAGTTGAGTTTTCCTGCGCTGAAAGCTTTCCAAAAATACCGAATACATGTAGATACCGACATGTTATATACTTGACAGCTTTTTTTCCAAAGAAAATTTACGTAAGAATAATTTTAGATTATTTACAGAATTGAACTTGATCTAGGAAAAAAGAAATCCTTTTTTTAAAATAAAACAAAGAGATAATAGAACATATTTTTACAAAAATATTTTTTAAGATATTAAGTAAATTTACATATCTGCATACTAAATCTTACATATAAATTTAGCAAATCTACTTCTCTTCAAAAAAATCTGATTGTTAGCAAGTTTCAGATTTTCTAAGACGAATTTATAGAAAAATTGCCACAGAAAGAAATACGTAATTTTTGGTGTTTATTGCTTTCCGAAATTCTCATTTTTGGCAAATTACTCAATAATTCAGGAAAATGACCGCTACCTATTATTCCTTTTCGTCCTTCCACTGATGGGCTCACCAAGGAGCTTCGTCAAAAAATTATCTGAGTTCTCAAACTCATGCTGCAGCATACTAAGATGAAACCATGCTTCGTCAGAGAAGAAAATGTTGTCCAGGTTGTTCTCACCAAAACACATTTAAACACCGCTGAAAAAACTTTTCCCCACTACTGTAATCGATTCACTGCCCTTTGGTAACAAGTTAAACGATACAGAAAAACAAATGCAACCTTACGTAATTTTTTTAACTCTATGGCGAGGTACTTACAGGTACACCGGGTAACTGTGACATTAACACGCAGCAAAGTATTACCAGCATTTTCCATAACTTCACATTTTCTTTAGCTCCTCCATTCGCATTGTAGGATGGGTGGAAGTTGTTGTTGTTGTTGCTGTGCCGGCTTGTTGTGTAAACATAATTGTATGAGAGTATTACGGAGAATCTGCACAAACCGTTTGGTTTAGAACTTGAACATTGGACAGAGCTTCCTTGACTGTTGTATTTAGCTTCTTCATATTTGGAGTTTGTTGTATTTTTCGTGTGTGGCCAAAGTAATCCAACCCAAACACGGCCCCCTCATGGAACATAACCCGTTAGTAGGCGAATGCCGTCTAGGCAGTCGGCCAGTCAAGCGGCGTGTGCCGCAGCGCTAGTACACAAACAAAAAACAAGCAACACCAAAGGAAACCTAATGAAATAGATATAACTACACAAACCAGCTCAATATGTTAGCACCGAGTTAGCGGGGAAGGAATTACTAATTGATATACATATACACGTTTAATTCTTTACTGGGGATTGCCCCGGTTTAACCACCCTAATTAACAGCCTTTTCCTCATCTCGGATTAAAGAGGTAATCGCTAAATTCTACGTGAAATTTTAATAAGGGATTAATCACTTTTTCCCGCACACCACCCCCGAAGCGGGGGGGTTGGAACGGGAAATTAATTTTCGGTTTTCGCGGTCGTTTTAGTATAAGTCATTAAATCACCTTGTGAGCTGTTGAATTATTAAGAAAATTTAACAACTAACGATTTATGCAATGCGTCCCAACGCGTAACGTCTTATTTTTTTTCTAAGAACTCTTTACTGTATTTGTCTTTATTACAAAATGTGCAAGTGAAGACAGGACAATAAAACCTATTGCTACTTCTTAAACACCTCCCGACGATGACAACATGATGCCAACTGGGTTTTTCCTTTCCAAATTTACTAAAGTTTAATCCTTTGTTTAATGTATCCTATTTGTTTCTCACAAACAAGCTATGTTCAAACTTCAGGTGGGGTGATAACATACCCATATCTAGGAAAAAAGAGTACACTCAACACTTTTTTTTTGGGAAGGTAGTATAATTCAAAACTCTTACACCCTTTCCCATTCAAAAAATCTTGTCTTTAGCCTTTTTTCATTTTAGATTCATCCATAACCACCTGAGACCTGAGGAATAAAGAGGAAGGGTGGATTTTAAAATACCTACTCTACATATGTTTTTATAATTTTAATTTACAAGTCTCAGTAAGAAGGTATCAAAATAATTAATTTTTATTAGATTTCTTTGCAAAATCTCAGTTTTATTGTGAAATCAAGATTGCCGTAGTTGAAGTCAAAAACACCAAAGTATCTTTTTTTCAGAACATTATTAAAAATCGGTTTTCATTAAAAACTGTAAAATTAGGAACAATTTTTAATTCCAAGTTTATTATCCAAGTCATTTAACTCGCTTTCCTCAAATGGGAACACCCCGTATATTATGTTTTTAATAGCTTTGAAAATTCTTCTTTTCAATGATACAAAACTTATTATGGTATTAATTTTATATAAATGAAATTTAAAAATAAAAATGAATTAAAAAAAAATGTCTAATAAAAATGAATGATTCGTTCTTCGTCAGAATGATTGTAATTTAAAATTAACCAAAAAATATATGGGGTGTGTCCCATTTAAAAAACCTAAATTCCTATTTATTTCTTTAAATGTACGAAATTTTATAGTATTCCAAATTTTATAATATTTCAAGTTATTTGCAAGTAAACACCCGAAATGTGTATCTATTTCCGTTCAGAAGTTATTACGTGTACCCTACCTTCGTAGACACCCGGCATATACATATACATCTAAAATGTGGACGCCCCTTTAACTAACTAACTCGGATTTTCGTCGGACTTTTTTTATTATGTAATGAAGGGCATCCTGCAAACTCCACCATCCCAATAGTCAATGGTATGATTTCCTTATAAAAACCGAATTCTACTTTTTTTTGTTATGCCTCAAGAAGTCGTATGAGCGATTTTATATTAAAAATTCTAAATCCATAATTACAAATTCACTAAAATAAGCCGCTCATTGCAAAATTAGCGTGAACACTTTTTAGATGAACGCCATTTGCGTTCTATTTAGATTAGAAACTTTAGGTTTATAAATTTCAGTAGCCTATTGGGTTGCTTTTTTTGCCCCAAGATTGCTATGCTGTGGTTTAAAGAGCACGACGTCCATATCACCAAACCATACTCATGTCGAAATTTAAATTCACTTAAGAATCTGGGGGCAATTCAAAAATAGGAAGGACTGAGAAAGATGCTGGCGGGTTAAAAAAACACCCCCCAAAAACACGCAACCGCGCCTATCTGGCTTTGGTGTAATAGAGTCAACCCTACTCAAACACAAAAAAAAAAGCCTCTCGCCCGGGTAGAACGAAAAAAAAGCTAATATGAAAAGTTTTTCGTTAAGTTTGACGAGTGCCAGTTTAGGTCTATACCAGATATACACATAGTTCGAAAATATTGAATTTTAGATTAAATGCTCATAATCCAGATATTTAACAGGTTTTTAGATGTTCAGTAGATTTTTAGATTTTGTCCGTTTTTCAGAAGGAAGTATACTGGTAGAAATACTCGGTATAAATTTTTGATTTTTTTTATTTTAGTTTGACTTTTTTGACCACGAGCACCCATAAAGACACCGCTTAAACCTGCCCCCAACCCACATCCATAAAGGCCCTGCCCAAATGAGCCTTGGGTCCTGGCCCCAAGTAGTAAGTTATTCTTATATTTCCTTCAAAATACATAAGGGTGAGTAGGGCTCGTACTGCTGGGCGTGGTAGGCGGGGATGTCAATGCGACTTCATGTAACACTCAAACACTCCAGTCAGTTCCGGTCTCTCCCGTTCTTCAGTCCTAGCATTCACCCTCAGGTCGCGCAATGCATTATTATAAAATTTCTCACAGTTGAAGGTGTCAATTCAGCTGAAACCTTTCGAAGACTTGAAGCATAATTTGGGGAGACTTGTCTGAGTGTGCGAATGGCACACAAAAACATTTTTGAAAGGACGAACATAAATTGAAAATGAACCTCATGTCCGTCGTCCTCGAGCTAGTGTGAATGAGCAAAACATTGCCACTGTTCGGCGCCTTCTCGACTATGACCGCCGTTTAACGGTTGCTGAAATTGCAGCTCAGATCGGGATAAGCTTCGGGAGTCATTACAGAGGAAACTGAGGTTTCGGAAAATTTCCGCTTTGTGGGTACCTCGTCTGTTGAGTAAATAACAAAAACAACAACGTCTGGAGATCTCTCAGCGACTTTTCTAATGTGTACAGGGTGAAGGTGATGACTTTTTACAACATATCGTTACGTGTGATGAGACCTGGAAAATTCATTACACCCCCTCAATCAAAACAAGCTAATAAGCAGTGGAGGAGGTAACCTATCACAGCAAAAATTTACCTCTCAGCTGGAAAGGTCCTTGCGACAGTGTTTTGGGACTTTTCAAAGGAGTTTTGCGTATCGGCATTCTCCTCATGACCGTCGTACAGTTGATGCCACAGCCTACTGCCGACTGCCTACTATTGCCAGCTATTGGATGCGACAAAGGTTACATATCGGCGGAAAAAGACGCGAGTTTCCGCTCGTAAACTTGGTTCTGCTTCAGGACAATGCCCGCCCTCACACAGCCAATCTGTTGAGGCTTTCGTGAGCAACTGGCTGGAAACACGTTGCCGATCTTTTTTTGATGATGACACCAAAAAACTTCCAATCCGCTGGAAAAAATACATAACAAAAAGTTTATTATGTATGAACATTGCTTAATTCCTGCGTTTATTTGTACGCCCTCAAGCGTAACGTAATTTTATTTCAATCTCCAGCATTCTTCGCCAGTGAAAAACGCAAGTAAGTATTCATTCCAAAAACACAATTTAAATCATCGCTATGATTTAATAATACCCACCAAAACTGAAATATGCCAAATTTGTGTCTCGTTGGTTGCATAACTGATAGAGAAGAGCATACCTCATTAAAAATTCATATCATGGATTGGTGAACGCGCTTTAAATATTATTCATGTTCATTTAATTATTTGTTTTGCATTTATCTGTCTATTCGTACAATTTTATTTAAATGTATTAAATGAATTGATAAAGAGTAAACTCGTTAAATTGGTATATTACATTTTTTAGTGTTTGTGTCGCTTTATGTGTTGAGATTGGAGCAGGTTCAATTATTTAATAACGAGTAATCTGTAAAAGAAACTACTGTAGATTTTTTTTATTTAGATTACAAACATATTTTTTAAATGCCAATTTTTTGAAAAATCATTTATTGTTATTATTTAGATACTTAGACTAATTTATTTGTTTCCTTTTCTATATACAATTTGTCGAAAGGCGTTGCCAACACTGGTGCCACAGCCATAGTTACCATACGCCCTAGGAAATAACTATATTTGGGAACATAGTTTAATTTTTAGAACTAACTTTAGCTTAGCTTGAAATATCGAACTGAAAAACAATAAAAAAATACATATCCCGTTATTTTTTATCTACACATAAATAAAAGTTAGTAAAAATACACAGAATCTTTAAATGTCCTAATTACTTACGTACAATAGAACTCCACCATCCGAATCAATTGGGACCGGACCCAATTCGGATAATCAAAAATTCGATAATTGATTTTCTCCGAAAAAGGGTCTATTTTAATTAATTACTGTATGTATGTCGAAAATGGGAGCAAAAACTATTTTTAAAAGAAAAAAAGCTTTTAATTAAATAAATGAAAAGGCAACCCTGTTACATATTAAGCGACTTACAAGTGCTGTACATTAGTACTGTATGTACGTACCGTACTGTGAAATTAAAGTCATTGCTTGCTGAACATCTCCGATCAAAGTAAGCTGTTTGAATGTATTCATCCGTTTTAGGAGCTGCCGCGCATCCGCTTGCATGTGGCCACACTCGGGCTGACGCTCCATCCACTTCAACGCAGTTTCAAAGCCGGCAAATGCTTCACTAGCTGATGGTCCCATGTCTTCTTCAACTTCGATATTAAGGTCAACGATCTCCTCGACACTTTCTTCTCTCACAGCTTCAATAAGTTCATCATCACTAGAATTTGAAACCCAGGGTCTGTTCGAATCACACACCACCCACTCTCCTATATCTTCAGCACTAACTTCTGAACATTCAGAAATTTTCAAAAGAATATTTCAATTCCCTCGTGACACGTCATCCTCATCTTCTCTTGTCTCTTTCCTTTTCTTGGGCTTCTCTTTCTTCTTTCTCTTCTTCAGTTGATATGTATAATTTTATTCTGAAATTCTAAGAAAGCGATTCGGATAATCAAGCGATTCGGATAGTCGGGGTTCGGATAATTGGAGTTCCGTATTTTACTCTGTGTATTTATTATTGTGTTATTCTTCCATCACAAGATTTGCGATTTTATTTGTATTTATTCTTTTAGATGATGCATTAGAAATATTATGGAGTATGTTGCCAACTTCAATCCAAATACAATAATTTTAATAATGTTTATTATTTGCAATATAAGAAATGTTATACATACAGAAGACTCTCACACTTTTAAACACAAACATTTCTGCGCATATGATACGGCCCGAAAACCTCACCTGCGTTGCTAACTAACTTACAAAATAGCTGATGTTCAAATCCGCCGAAAAATTCCCGAATGGGGACTATTCTTCTGTCTATCCATTAGTATACAGATCAGTGATCCCGACGATCCCACGCCGGGTTGTGGATATTACCAGTAATAGCTTGCAAGACGTGGCTCATCGCACACTGCCTCACCTTCCACACCGCATTCTCACCGCAAGTCAACACGGGCCGACCCACCTATGTATGTTTTGTCATAAAATTCCCATCACCTCATAGTCGGAGAGCTAGTGACGCACGTTTCGCGAAGTGTTTGATGCACCTTGAAATTTTGTGAAATAGTATCTACTGGATAGATAAGCAGGTAAACATGTATTGGCTTGACCTACCCGGGGACACCAGGTACTGCGCATAAGGGAAAGGTGTAAAAAATATGAGCCAAAAAAAAGTGTTTGATTCAGATGCCAACAAACACTAATCGAAATTTAAGATAATTTAAAACACAAAAATAAATAAGGCAGACACTTTTGGAGGGGTTAACAGTTAGCAAAAACACACTAAAGTTATTTTTTTTAAATACAAAATGAAGTGTTTGGATTCACGCTGAAATTTTAACAACGTCTGAATTACATATCATAAAAATAATTACAAAAAGTCAGACACTTTTCTTGGGTTTAATTATCGGCAAACATGAAAATAAATGTTGCTTATAATAGAAAGAGATAGACAGCGCGTGGTCGTAAACACCAGTGAGAGCACTGATCAACGGCGTAGCTACGGTCTTTCACTGCGCTCTCATTGGCTGTTGGTCACGTGTTCTTGTACAGCTGTACCTGCTATACATTTTAAATTCATATTTTGGAGCAATATTAAAAAAAATGTTTATTTGAATCATAACGTATTCGTAAACTTCTAATATCTCAAGATAGTAGAATCGTACAATAATAAAGTAAATTATAATGAAAAAATTTAATTCATAGTTTATTGGATTAAAAAAAATGACTGCTTAAAGTTATCATTAAAAATCTTATGATTATTGATGAGAAATTTTATTAATTCATTATTATTATTATAAAAAAATATAGGTTAGGTATACGTATACTTGATTAAAAATTTAAGTGTATTTTTTAATTTTTGCCGTCATCGCTGTCCTCTAATTCTTCTCCCTGTAGAATCGTCGCTTAAAAAGAAGAAGAGAGATTAAAACAAGTGGTTACAACAACGCAGTACACAACTAGTAGAGTAAACCGGCTCCGAAATATGAATTGAAAATGTATAGCCGGTACAGCTGTAAAAATAACACGAGACCAACAACCAATGAGAGCGCATAGAAAGACATTAAACCCCAGAAAATGTCGACTTTTTTGTAATTATTTTTTATTATATGTAACTAAGACGCTGTTAAAATTTCAGCGTGAATCAAACACTTCATTTTGTATTTTTAAAAAATAACTCTGGGGTGTTTTTTTTTACCTGTTAACCCCCTCAAAAGTGTCTGCCTTATTTATTTTCGTGTTTTAAATTGTCTTAAATTTCGATTAGTGTTTAGTTGGCCTCCTGAATCAAACACTTTTTTTGCCCATTTTTTACACCTTTCCTTTATGCGAAGTACCTGGTGTCCCCCAGGTAGGTCAAGCCAACACATGTTTACCTGCTCATCTATCCAGTAGATACTATTTCGCCAAAAATTTCAAGGTGCATCAAACACTTCTTGAAACGTGCGTCACTAGCTCTTGGACTATCACATCTGAATTAATAATCGTGTAAATATTTGTAGGATTACAATGTAGTACACCCTAAATATGTAAATCCGCATCCGCATATAAAGTTTTTATATTTAATTTTGATTTTGATTATATTGCAAAATACAGTGTTAGGTTGTGTGACAATAGATACTAACTTATTATATATTTAATTACAGACATCCAAACGTATATTTACATTATATATTTTCTCTAAATCATTACATAGTCTATGCAATTTTACATAACCTAACGTAGGTCCTTTGCGACTAACGTTAGGTTATGTTTTAACAATTCAAGTTAGTTAGTTTTTTAACACTATATATTTCTGTGTAGTTTATTTTTCCTGATATTAACAGAAAGTACAAAAATACCATATAAATTTATTTAAAATAAAATTCTTATTACCCAATTTTTCTTAATTTGTTCTCATTTAGTTTGACTAAATCGTTATACACATCAGGTTATGTTTTTATAGCTGTGATATTTGCATATGATTGTTATTACCCGTGACGTGTGACATTACCTTTATGACTGATGTAACCTTTGTAACCTTGTTAGTATGATATATAATCCGTATGGCCTCTATGATCAATATATCTTCTTTAGCCAATATGTGTCCTAGCAGTATATTACCGAGGTGCCCTGTACCAACTTCGTGACTCATATGACCTTTATAACCTATTGACCTATTTTGTAAACGGATATAGAAGTAAAAATGAAAGTAAAGAGTTAACAATGTAATATTTAAATTCTTACCTCAAAAACCTATAAAACGACACGTCATATGACTATCTTTGTCGTTCATACTCTAGATGCAGTTATGTCATGAATCATGTCAGAAAGGCAATGTCGTAAATTAGAACAAAACAGTTATCCCACTACCACGTAATGCGAAGCAGAGCAGAAGATTTTTATAATATACATTACCACTGTGCAATTACCAAAAATTATGATATAACAATTTTATTTAATCTATTTTAATTACTTATTCCCCTTCAACCCCCCAACATAGTAAGCTATAAATCTTAAAATTTGCAGCATCTGTTACGTTGAATATGTCGCAAATTTGAAGAGCATATCTTGCATGATTCGGGAATTGCCCTTAACCCATTAATTAATTTAGTTCAAAATCTAATCAGCTCCACACCTCGTCGTGATACAACAGTTTTTCAAAATTTCTTGTTGATATCCGTGTTCTCGAGTTATCATGTAGGTACACAAGAAAAGGTTAACAAACTGACAAGACAGAAAAATATTTGTTCGCTTCACAACATTTAAGGCATACAAATCACAAAAGGCGCTACGATCTAGCAATACTGTGGATAGAGGACTTGGAAGAGCGGTAGGTTAACATGTAATGCACTTTCATACAAGTTTGAACTTGTTAGTCATTTTGTTCATTTATTGTTACTGTTTTCGTAAATCGGTTTCGGTTTTTTGCATTTTAAAAATGAGTGACTGTTAATTTTGAGCAACGATGTGCTACCAGGTTTTACTTTAGACTTGGACACAACGCAACGGATATTTTGCAACCAACACGCACGTTACGGAAACAGTGTTTTTCAAGAGCCAAGGTATTTCATTAGTTTGAGACATTCACAGAACGAAGAGAGTCGATTGAAGATGAACCAGCGGAAGGTCTTCATCCTAAAGAACCGATGAAAATGTCGACAGAATACGGGATATTGTGCGTTCAGATCGTCGGTTGACGACAAGACCGATCAGGGAAGTTAAATTTTAATCATTTGAATCATTCATTAGATTATTACTATCATTGGGGATGAGAAAAATCTGCACAGAAATGGTTTCCCAAAAAACCTTCGCAGGAACAAAAGGACATTAGGAGAGAAACCTGTCTTGAGCATTCTGAATTGATTGAACATTATCCTCATTTACCGAAACGTGTCATTATGATGATGAACCTTTGGTGTTTGAGTACGACCCGGAAACCAAGCACCAAAGCATGAAATGGAACACTTCAAGATCTCCAAGACCCAAAGAGGCAAGAATGAGTAACTCGGAAGATCAAATTCATGCTGATTTGCTTTTTGATAGCCTGGGAATTGTCCACAAAGAATTTGTGCCTTCAAGCCAAACAGTAAATCAACACTTTTACAGAGAAGTTCTTGAAAAACTTCGAAGAAGGGTCATGTGTGTGAAACCAAACATCAAGAACATCTGGATGTTGCATCACAACAATGCGCTTTGTCACGTAGCCATTTCAGTAAACGAGTTTTTTAGCCAGTAAAAACATTCATGCTGGCTCGTCAGCTTCCTTATTCGTCTGACTTGAGTCCTGACTTTTTCTCTTCATTGAGAAAAATCCTTCACTTCATTGAGAGATTGAAAAATCACCTCAAGGGACGTCATTGTGGGACCATAGAAAACATTCAAACGTCTGTAACCGACCAGCTGAAGGCTATTCCAGCATATGAGTTCCAGTACTGCTATGATGAATGGAAGAACCGTCTCCAGCGCTGTGTGGCTTCTCAAGGAAGTTATTTTGAAGTGGACAATACTGAATTGCAATTCTATTCGAATAAAGGAAAAAAAAGTTCATTACTTAATTTCTACTACATTACTTAATCACTAAACGGTTCTATAGTTCCACTCCACTGGAAGTATAGTTCCACATGGATGTGGAAGTAAAAAAACGGTTTTAAAGTGTTTTCAACTTATAGGCCGCGAGACCACCCACTTGTGCCGCAAAAACAAAAGACGGAAACAGAAACATTTTTCGTACATTAAAACACAGTTAAGCTCGAAAACAGATGATAAATGGTCGTATTATGGGACGAGATATACTGCCCACTTGTTTCTCAGATAACAGATTTGTTTTCAATAGAAATATATAAAAGAAAGGCGCGGTGATAAGCATAAGCAAAACACGGAAGGCAACTCCGACGACAGGGTTGGATTTGCGTCGATACGTAAGCATGTGTTTGGAGAGAACGAAGATAAGGCCACTTTGCGACCCCTCGAAAAAAATCGCAGTAAGGGGTACAAAATAAGTAGATGGATAACGAAGAAAAAATAGTGCGGAAGCAATATTTCAGCGCTCATTTCATTAAGAATGTGAAAAACATTTACCAATACAGAATGCGATTATTACATGTTTTCGGAGTGGAGTACAAACGAGAATAAAGTAGGACTTTATGCTTACCCTACAGTTAGAGCCTCTCGTTTTCCGATATTTTCTATTATCGATTTACTAAAATTGGATCACAAATGCCTGTCATTATTTGCATAAAGGCAGTCCATTATTTATTTTCATTTCGCCCACATAAAAATACGCAAGCCGCACTGTCGTTTTCTGCAACTTTGAATCGAGCATTGGGTTTATTCAACAAAAAAGGCAGCCTTTGATTAAGATCTTGTTTCTTTTTGTAAACATCATGGAGGCAAAAAAATCACCTTTTTGGTGAATAACTATGGGTAGTCGCACTTTTAACTCCAGTTATACCAAATCAAGGTATTAGACTAATAGTGGGTACACTATATCCGATATTTTAGGTGGGTACTGTAAATCGAAGCTGTAACATACCACTTGGTACACATGTTCCTGAAACCCTATTAAACGATTTTAGAAGTGGAGGGGCCGAAACTTTCCCTTATGATTCAAAATGGCGGCCATTTATGAACCAGTGTTAAACATTCTTGGAGAATCAAAAAATACACGTTTCACAACCTTTTCGACTATTTTCGCCATCGTGAACACGATTTTGATGTTTCTTTTCATTCGCGACTAACAATACTATGGTAAGAATTGAAAAATCATGACTCCTCAGAAAATCGGAGTGCAAATGATAAGATATCAGCACATATTGTCTTTACGCCGTTGACACGTGAGATGGGTTCGATCAAAGTAAATTATCCAGTAGAAAAACATATTTTATTTCTAAGAAATAGAAAGAATGAGCTCAAGTTTGATAAAAAAATAAAGCTACTGGTAAGGTGCCTTTTTTATAAGCATTTAGCATTGTCTTTGGCAAAGTGACTTCTAAAAATTGCTATGCAGTAGAAATTAAATATGAACAAGCAACATAACATAGCGAGTAATTAGTACTGATAAATAATCTGGTTACTTGTAGTAACCAGATTTAAAATATTTAAAAAACACATTTTTAGTATTTGATTGGGGTGACTTGTTTTCCGTCCGGAAATATTTGCGTTAATCATTTAATTATTTATTTTTAAACAGGAAAATGTAATTTGTGACGTTGTAAAAGATACTTGGCGCACATCCCTATCTTACGCAAAAAAAGAAACATGAAGTACTTTTAGATTCGATTTCAACAATATTCAACATTTCAATTACCATATATTATTCAACAAAATATTCAACAAATCCATTTACTATGAAACTCATTGGTATAGTAAAACAGTATCTATATGCGCTTGTCCCCAAACACGGCTGAATTGAGACGTAAGCCTCAGACTATGTTCTCTTATATCGTAGGCGCAAGATTTTCCATGGTCTTGTTTTTAGTTGTGAGAAGTATCTTCCTCGCTTCATTTGTTGATGTAATTTCAGCTTCTTTGGTGTACGGTAGATACATCCACGTTCCACATATTTCCAATGCTTAGAAAACGTCAAACATTTGGGCAGCCGTAAGAGAAGTCATTATAAAATCATGCCCTTTAAATTCCGAAGCAAAAAAAATGAAAAAAGGCTGGTAGTTCCTTGGCAAAGAGGTAATACTATCTCCTGCAATATCACAAATTACATTTTCTGGTGTTCTTTTTTAATTTATTTTCGTGATTTTTTATCTTCCAAAAAAAAAAAGTAATACAATTTGGCTATGAACGAGAGAGATGAAAATAGTGGTTATGTCGAAGCTCAAAAAAAAAAAAACGTAATCGTAGTGGGTCAGCAAAAAAACGTATTCCTATATAATCTTAAATTTATAACCTTATTGATTGTCACGGCTGTTACATTATGTAACAGCCATTCATAACCAGATTTGATGACGTTTTTTTGTTGGATGGCTCTTTATTTTCATAGTATAGTATAGGATCGAGAGTGGTTTGGCACGATTCTGCCAGTAGGTTTTTGTGTTCCTTTTTTTTGTATCAAAATCTTGTTGCATACTCAACTTATTGCAGAATATACTATACTATTACTTACTTATGCCGCCTTAGTTTAGTAGCTTTCTTTAAAGTGTGTTTAAAATGAAATTAATCGAGTGCGAGGAGACGCGTGTGTCAGTGATTTATTGATTAATAAATAAATAACTTGAAGTTCATTAACTTGATTTTTATCAACCACGAAGCCGAAAACTAAAATTTTACATTTTGCTAATTTAATTCTGCGACCTCCGACTCCGACTCAGATTCACCTCTCGACTCCACGGAGGTCAGTATGAGACTTCCGACTCCGCATCCGCCTCCCATAAAATAACCTCCGTAACATCTCTGATCTACACTACAATCCACCATGAAGCACAAATGCAGAGGAACATCAACGCCCGCGTTGACGATTGCTTGTGGGCACAACGTGTTCATCAAACCATTCCCGATTGCCGTTCCTCAATTTTTTTGACCATATATCTGGTTTGCATCTGGCTGGGCGCTATTTTGTTTAACCCATTTATTTATTGTGTACCTCGTATTTCAAATTTTTGGTGAGGGGCCAGAAACCATTCTTATCGGCCCTCGTCTTGTTGTCTTGTATTAATTGTCTTTGTACATTTTATGTCGTTTTCAAATTGGAATATACCAAATCGTACGAAAAGACGCTGAAAAGATGCCGATTAAGCCGATTCCGGCCCTGGCCGCTGGTTAGATAAAGAGTAACTTAATCGATAAGGGCCCTTCCGATACACTATGAATAAGAGAGAGAGGCGAGCCGGGCATCCGAACAAATTCCGGTTACAGCGGAGAAACCAACAACTGTAGGATATCGCGAGCGCACGTACGTACATCTACCCCGACAAGGAGACAGGCTGTCGTGAACGGTTTCAGAAGGTTTTCCCGATCTGTTAAGGATGTATCACTTACTACTGGAGTTCCTTTGACTTTTCCAACGTCATTTTGTGTGTTACGGCTTATTTTTGTATAAAATTCCTTTTCGAAAAGAACAGCGGTCATAGGATTGTTACACTGAGAGTTACAATAAAAAACCTACTAACCATCTCTGCAAAATATTTTTCTATTTTGAGTTCCATTTTCTGACATTCTTAAAACACACACTGCACAGTATGCATTGTATTTTTACTTTCGATTTCACAACACATATTACATACAGGTATATTTATTTTCTATTATTTATTTGTATTAATTAATAATATTTCGTATTTAATACTCGGAAATGAAAAATATACCTACCATTCTATTTGAAGAAAAGTTACACAGCTTCAATACTCAATTTGATGTGTCAACATTTATGTATAAAATATACAGTGTGGAACAGCCAAATGGAATAAATTCAGTAGCTCCATTATTATGCATTTTTTTAGAAAATTCTGAGACACGTCAATTTCTAATTCTAAAATGACATCTTGCGACGTAGAAATGTCATCTCTAAATTCAACTCCCCCCAACCCTCCAGTTACAACTCCTAAATTTTCAAATTGGAAGTAGGGGTTTGTGATACTTCATTTGAAAGGTCTTTTTCATTCTCTATTCAACACTGATATGGTTTTAAATTTTATTGCAGAAATTAACAAGAAAAAAGATAGGTTTCTCCAACTTTTATAAGTCAGTGGCGGCTGGTGATAAAGGGCACAGGGGCACGTGCCCAGTCCAAATTTCAATAGAAAATATTTCTTTTGTGTTAATTTACTATAAATTACTGTTACAATAATATCAATTAATTGTATACGACAAACTATTCATATTCTAATTATTATTCCTTTTATACCACAAATAATGATTTTTATCACATATTTATGACAGACTATCGATCGAGCACCGAGCCACCGTAGTCTGAATTCCTCGCATTTCGCGCGCGTGGGCGAGGGCACACAGTTTCCCAGCTCTCTTTTTTAATCGGGCTTTTTCGGTGACTGGTAAAGTTTGGAGACGATTGCAGCAGACAAACGTCGTTAAATCGTTCGAAAATCAGCTGAATGGGTCACACTTGTTGTGACCTTTTTAGTGATTGTTTATTTTCTTCGCTGATAAGTGTGTTTTCACTGTTTTTGATTGTGAAACGTTTCAAAATGAGTTTGGTGGACTTTTTTATTGACTAATAAAGATATTACATACGATATCCGAACGGAAATTAAACGATACGTAGGAAAATCTCGAAATTATTCACGAAATTTTAATAGTAGTGTCTACGACAGATTTATGTGGTTATGTGGGTGTCCTAAAAGAAACAAACTGTTTTGTTTTATTTGTTTAGTGATGGGTGGCAACCGAAGTGCATGGACTCAAGAAGGGGTGAGTGATTTAAAACATTTAAATGAACGAGCTAAGAAACATGCTAACTACAATGAAAAAACATTTACATAACATCTTAGATTTTAGTTTGTTGGGAAAGGTAGACATAAGGCAACAGCTTGATAGTGCTTATCGTGAAAATATAAGATGTCACAATTAAAATGTGGATAAAAACAGACTAGTAAATAGACAGAATAATTAATTGTATTAAATTTTTGTTAACAATAAGGACAAGCGAGCTAATTTCCTCTACAAATAAAGGTAAGTACCTATATTAATTTTTTTTCACATGTTGCGACCCATTATTATTATATTAATTATACACTGTATAATTTTCCGTTGCTTTTGATAAACAACTCGACAGCAAAGTTGATCTACTATTACTAGTAATTAGTACAATTTTAAATTAAAAATCGGCAATAAAATAGTTTATCGAATAATATAAATAGTCCTGTCAATGGCGAGGGTCTAGAGGGAAATGCTAAGATCCCAATTTTTGACTCCGGGGCTGTGTTTGGACAAGGTTTTGGGGTGTATGTCCTCCCAAGGAGTAGGTCTTTACGTATATGCTCAGACATATAAAACAATTCTTGAAGGAGTTATTACCTTCCATAAGATACTTAAAGTTACCGGAAGGAGAATATTGTTTTCAACAGGACGGTGTGCATCGTCACATCGCAAAGACTATAAATAAATACATGGTTTGAGAACAATAATATGCCTATCATAAAATGGTCTTCTAGCAGTCCATATTTGTTCCCTACAAAGACTTTCTGGTACCATATGAAAAAAAAAACTACGAACTTCTCCAGTTCGAATAGTTGGGGATTTAAAATTAAAGCTGCAAGGGATTTGGGCTAATTTCGCATGATAATTCTGCAGAAGCCTAGTAGAAACTATGCCCAGGTGAATTAAGGCAGTTTTACAGCGAAAAGGTGACTGCACACAACAATAATAATAATGATATAATAATAATAATAATAACACTCCAGCCAAAGCACGAAGGAGCAGGCTTGGTGGCAGCTTCCCTGTTCTCGGGTGTGGCAAACCCGCTTACTTCAGCCGTCACAGGAACGTGGCACATGGTGTTCCGAATACCCCCGTCCGGGCCGGGGACCTGCACGGTATCAAATTCCCGAGGCTAGGTTTGAGCGAGGAGTGGCTCTTGACCAGTCTTTGGCAGAAGAGTGGCTCTTGCTCAAATTGGCTTTGAAAAGGGATATTTTTGTCTTTTTCACCCCCAAGAAAAAGACACCAATCATGAAATAATGAATATAAGTATTGTTAGTCAAGGGTCGCTACCTGGGGTTCGCCAGGGCATGTCTGGAGCCGGCGCTGGACATGACAGCATGCGGGACGTCGGTGGCAGGCAGCTGAGGAGGCGGGCACCTTTCATTCAAGAGGCTACAGCCCCAAACCCAAACTTAAACTCACAACCAAGCAGAGGAGTGGACGGCACGAGAAGGGCCGAAGACTACGAAGCCCCTCTACCCCAGGGTTCGCCTGCCATACGACGGAGGGCTGCCCGAAGGACAGAAAATACCAGAAGGTTGAAGTGGACCGTCGAAATGAACATAGAAGTTATGAGGACGTTCTACATCATCAACCACTGCAGAGACGAGCCGCTCCCTGGATGGAGGCATTTACTACATGCCGAATTTTTACGCAGAAACCCCACCTTCGACATCACCGAACAAAACATTGTAGACAGGAAAAACGTCATCGTTAGGAAGCGCTACCACACAGATCTTCAACTACAGGAAGTCAAGAGAGAAGTCGGCCAGATCCTATACCAACAAGAGGAGTTCCAAATTCAACCGGAAGTACGTGCGGAAGAAGAAATCCAACCACCGCAAAGACTTATTACCCCAACGTCATCGCCATCTAGATCAGAGGGAAGAATTAGTGTTGTACACCTACCGGGAACCCAGCATAAAGAACGACAAGAACGATTTCTACAACTAGTGACCCACTATGAGCTCATAAATCCACTAAATAGGCCCAGAATACCTAAACTCAGGAATGCCAACAAAGGCGTGATATAATATCCAGTGCCAACAGTATTCTACAACAATATTTGTATGGCACAAATGACCTACAAAAGGCACATTTGGGTGTGTATTGTGCTTCAGCACTCATCATTGAATTGAATGGACAGCAAGTGTATACGCCGAACCCCAACCGAAAGAACAAGAACAGTGATGCCCCAATGTGGAGGAAGAGACTTGAGAAGAACATCGATGAGCATAGAGCTGACGCTGATGTCCTTAACGAATTTCTAGCAGGAAGCAACTCTCGAAGGGTCATGGCTAAAACACAAGCCATAGCTAGAAAGGCGCAGATAGATCTGAATAATGCAGACCATCGGCGACAACTATTGAACCTCAAAGATCTTCTAAGACAAAAGGCGAAAGCGAAGGGTGCCAGGCTGCGTAGATACAACAAGCTAACAAAAAGAAAACAACAGAATGCTGGTTTCGAGAACAACCAAAAGCAGTTTTTGAGGAGCTTGGAGAAACAGGATGAAGAACAACCTGCAGAAATCGATCCAGCGCGATTCACAACATACTGGAATTCTATATGGAGTGACGCCGACCAGTGGCGGTGCGTGATATTTCAGTTAGCCATATCTTGAAAACGACGCATGGGACCCACTTCACTTTTTAGGTGATGACTATACACCTCTTACAGAAAGGATTTATAGTGAAAAAATCGTCAGCAAAGTTTGGGAAAAAAATTTTCAAAAACACTGGAGCACTCCCTGGGTTCTCAGTAACGCTCTGTGGGATATTTGCAGTATATTTTTTTTAGTAATCAAGAAACATGCTATAAGGAGACGTTTTTCGATTTGTTGCAAAATATTTTTTTTTTCAAATAGTTATGGCCATTTTAATTTTAATTTTATAGGAACATTTTGTTTCCCAAAATTAAAATGGCCATAACTATTTGAAAAAAAAAATATTTTGCAACAAATCGAAAAACGTCTCCTTATACTTGTTTCTTGATTACTAAAAAAAATATACTGCAAATATCCCACAGAGCGTTACTGAGAACCCAGGGAGTGCTCCAGTGTTTTTATTACAAAAAAAAAAAATACTGCAAATATTCCACAGAGCGTTACTGAGAACCCAGGGAGTGCTCCAGTGTTTTTGAAAACATTTTCGCAAACTTTGCTGACGGTTTTTTCACTATAAATCCTTTCTGTAAGAGGTGTATAGTCATCACCTAAAAAGTGAAGTGGGTCCCATGCGTCGTTTTCAAGATATGGCTAACTGAAATAATACGCACCGCCACTGACGCCGACACATACAACGAGAACGCGCCATGGATTGAGGAAATTGAAGCACACAACGAAGATCTCAATCAAATGGCTGTCCAGAAGAGGACGTAACCGCGGTAATCAAGAGGACCAAGAACTGGAAAGCACCGGGCCCTGATGGGATTCTCAATTTCTGGCTCAAGCACCTACCTGCATCTCATGGCATTCTGGCAAAGTGTTTCACGGAGGCGATCAACGATCCGCATGTCGTAATTGATTTCCTGATGACAGGCAAGACGTTCATGCTTTTCAAAAAGGGTGATGCTGCACAACCGAAGAACTACAGACCCATCACGTGTCTGTCCACAATATATAAGCTGTTCACGTCTATCATAAATTAAAAAATCTATCGTCACTGCTTGGAAAACAACATCTTTGAGGAAGAACAAAAAAGGGATGCATCAGAGGCGCAGCGGGGTGTAAACATCAACTGACAATCGACGCTGTGGTATTGTAGCAAGCCCAAGTAAGAAGAAGAAACCTGCATATGTGTTACATCGACTACAGCAAGGCGTTCGACTCGGTACCTCACGACTGGCTACTAAAAGTCCTAGAAATTTACAAAGTCTGCCCTCGGATAAGAGCTCTTCTCCAACATCTTATGCAGTCTTGGAAAACAAACATTTGGGTCTCTGGAGGGAACACAGGTCTAGTTGACATCAAGAAGGGAATCTTCCAAGGTGATTCACTCTCGCCGGTTTGGTTCTGTTTGGCACTCAACCCATTATCAACCCTACTGAATAAGACAACAGCTGGGTACAAGATCAACGTGAGAAACCGAGCAACACTCACTCACCTGCTCTACATGGACGATCTAAAACTATTCAGTGGGTCCAAGGCAAATCTCCAGGCCCTCATTGGAACTACTAGGACCTTCAGCGACGACATCAAAATGTCCTTTGGCCTAGATAAGTGCGCCACACTGAGTATTGTGAAGGAGCACCTCATAACAATCCAGAGGTGTATGCCGACATTCATCAACTACCACCGGAAGAGCAATACCGTTACTGGGGAGTGTGTCAAGATGGCAGGATCAACCACACACAACTGAAGAAGGAATTCCAAGAGAAATACAAGAGCCGTGTGACAAAGTTGCTGAATACGCTTTTATCTGGAGGCAATCTTATCAAAGCCATCAACTCGTGGGCTATCCCAGTGCTGACATACTCTTTCGGAATCGTCAAGTGGTCCGTTACTGATCTCGATGAGCTCGACCGACTTACCAGGCGGCTTCTAACTAAATTCAGACAATTGCATACGAACTCTTCAGTAATTCGACTCTAGCTGCCTCGAAGGCGAGGTGGGAGAGGTCTATTGAACATCAAGAATCAGTGCCTTAACCAAGAAGCTTCCTTAAGAAGAAAAATACTAAACAACAGGGACCCGCTAATAACAGCAGTAGCAAGACAGGACGCTGGATACACGCCTTTGAGCCTGGGATGTGAACTTATTCCGGTCGACGTACCAACAGAAGAGGAGCTCTGGACCCAGTGGATGGAACATGCTTTGCAGGGACGTTTTCCGAAAGTGCTACAGCCAGACCACATCGACAAAGAAAATTCGTTAAAATGGCTTACCGACGGCTATCTGTACCCCGAAACCGAAGGCTTCTTGACTGCCATTCAGGACAGGGTTATAAAAACAAGAAATTACCAGAAGCATATCCTGAGAGACGGCGTCGAAGACATATGTAGGAAATGTGGATCTGTAGGCGAAACTATAGAGCACGTAATAGGAGGGTGTCCCGCGCTAGCAGAGTCAGCATATCTCGGCAGGCACAACCAACTTGCGAAGATGGTGCACCAACAACTGGCACTTAAGTATGGCCTGTTAGCGACGGCTCCGCCATACTACAAATACACTCCGGAAGCTGTGCTGGAATCGGAAGTAGCAGTGATGTACTGGGATAGGCTAATCATCACCGATCGAACACTGGACTTCAACCGACCAGACATTGTACTGATCAACAAGGAACAACGAAGAGGGATCATCATAGACATCGCAGTGCCGCTTACTCACAACATTCAGAAGACTGAACGGGAGAAGATCACGAAATACGAAAATCTATCAATCGAGCTGAAGCGCCTATGGAAACTGGAGAAGGTGGAGACGTACGACCTAGTAATATCGGCAGAGGGCGTGATGACGACCAGATTCGCCAAGAACATCGCGGCATTAGGACTGTCTTATAATATTATTCGAAATGGCCAGAAGGCAGTTGTACTACAAACATGTCGTATTGTAAGAAAGGTTTTGGGACAGGGTGAATTTCCTCCCCCTCGCCTGAGCCTAATTTCTGCTGGAGGCGGGGATGAGATATCAAGCCATCACTGTCTGCAGCAGGAATGAGTGAATGTTTCCCAGCGTTTACGCTGAGAAGTGTGACTATAAAGTCGGCGAAATAATAATACTCACCCTATAATTACTCCGAAGAGTAACCCCTTAGGTTCTCTCAGGGACCTGTGCGGGAAGGAGTGGCTATTATTATTATTTGCCAGGGCGCACTGGAAGCGTCTTAAGATTATTTCGGTAACGCATTTGCTTTACAGTTCTGAGGAAACCCAGAAAACTCAGAACATTACCAAATCTGTTGCATGGAAACTAGACAATGGTAACTATCAGTGGCTCAAATAGTCCAATTCTAATGCGCCATACGCATTTTCTTTTATGTGCTCATATTTCCTAAGTGTAAAACTCATGTTCATTAATAATATTGTTAATGTGTTCTTAGAAGTGTACTATATCAAATTAAATTAGTTGCGCAAATTTTGCTCATATTGTGTTTATATGAAATCTGCATATACAAAAAAGATTTAATGTTTAGAAAGAGGGTGGTCTAATTCCTGTGCGACTGGGCTCGTACGTGAAATAGAAATATATGTAATAACGTTTATTTGTTTCCAAAGCACATGGGTAAATTACATATGAGAATACAAGAAATACAATTTTTACAAATAAACACAAAATTACACAAAAGTTTTAAGTCAAACTTGTTGGTATAGATAGATAGCCATGATTTTTTTCAAAAGCCAGTTTCACAACCTAATACACAAAAAATAACCTGAAATTTTAACATAAATTACATTTTCAATTCATAAAATATAAAATTATTCATGTACAAAGGTACACTAAATTTCATACTAATTAAAAATTCATAAAAAAAAATATCTTTCACTTGGCCATCTTACCCAAGTATCAGGGTTAGATGTAAGGGATAGAAACTTTAACCTGTTAATATTTTCTTTTGACGTCAAGTTTCTAGCTTTAAGTTTTCTACGTTTGTTTGTTTGAGTTTTGGGTATAGCTGGAATGAGTGAAATATTGCTCAGAATTTTGGAAGGGGTCACTTTGGTCAAGTCGGTGGATCTAGTTGTGGATTGTGACAAGGGTGACGAGGTTCTTTCCTGGAGAGTTTGTCTAGATACGTCGATGTCATTTCCTCTAAGTATATCTGGATCACTTCCAAAAGCGTAATCTAGAATTGCAACTGGATTTAAGGGGTAGATTCCCGTTGCATTGAACCCAGAGATGGCGTTCCGTGGTGTTGCAGCCTTTCTCCAAGCATCTCGTAGTAGCTCACCAAATTGTAATCTTCCTAGTTTCCGATCTGGGTGTTTTCTTTGCCATATTTCAACGGCATTGTAAAACTGATGCTTTAAAGATTTGAAAACAAATCGGTCCAGCGGCTGCAGATAATGGGTAGTATGGCTGGGGATGCACATTAATATGATACCAAATAATAAAGTGTTCCGTCATTAATGGCTACATAGTGTATATAACACGTTTATGGGATGGCCATCTATCCCGATGATTTGGTGGTCATCTCTCCCGATCGGCCGGGATAGATGGCCATAGTGTGCCATCAAACATGGTGGACGCCAACTGAAACAAAACCTACGTAACGGTATGCAGTTTGGCCTAAACAACTACGAAAATAAAGTTTATCACACTTCTCACAGTCAAACTCATATTTAAATTGAAAGGTTATGACATGCTACATCATTTCAAGGGATATTGAAAACTAAAATCATGAAAATTACTTACTTTTAGTTGAAATACAAAGACATCCGGAACAGCAACACTCACTCACGTTCTTAACTAACTACCAACTGACCGGCAGCGCCGTACAGCTGATCGTAGAAAAACTATAGGCGTTAGCCATATCTCCCGCATGGCCATCTATCCCGGGTTTACCCAATTGTAAATACAAAGTAAATAAAATAAACGTGACTGAAGATTAAGTAAGTTCAAAATATTTTTCTTGTAGAGCGTTGCGTATAAGTCTAACGAAAAAATGCGTAATTTTGGCTCTCATGGAGTGGGAGAGTAATGGGGTCAGCTGACGTGATGGCGCGTGCACCTCACAAATGGTGAGTATTTCGTGAAAAATGAATCGACAAACTCTTCTTATGAGTTCAAATGGCCTATTAGGGAATCTTTCTAAGCAGTCCAGGAAACGTCGAATTTCTTAGTTTCGTACGACGCCGAGGCGTGATGTATAAAAAATAACCGCGGATCCCACTTTGCGGTTGAGCTGTCTCGCTGATACTTATACAGAGTTGAATGTGTAAATAGCGTACGGGTAATTGTGCCTGAGAGTGATAACTTATAATCAAGCAGCTGTTTCTTGCTGTGACGTCACTTCCGAGTTACGGGCTGTTACACTTGTCAACTTCGCTGATTTGATTAACGGGTCAAAGATAGTTTCACGCCTAACGGTTATTTCGCTGCGACTTTTATTGAGAATTAAGAAATGAATATTGCATAAATGTCTCTTTTATAAGAGAATTTCTTCTAGCCGACAATGTGTTACTGCATTGAGTTTAAAAACTTCATATAAGTAGGTATTAAGGAGTGTCACAATAAAAAAAAATTAGAAACATTTTTATAAAAATTTATTCAAAATATGGGCCTGATTTTATAGACAGAATAATAGATTATCTTTTATTAATTGATAAAATTGCTAAAATTTTACTTTGCCATTTGTTTTTTTCTTGAAAAACAAAGACAGATAACATACACATAAGCAATCACGTGATTTTGGGTAACGTCAAATAATTTTTTTTAAATTACGAAAACTGATCATTTTTAGAAATTTCGAAAAATGTGGAAGGAAAAAAAATTGCCTGTTTTTTTAATCTTTTACCAATATACATGATTTCAGCTCTGCAGTACCACTATGATTTTTTCAATTTCTTAAACTGGTTCAATTTTGGGATAAATAATAATTATAGATATGCAAGATAAATTTAAAAAATACTAAAATAAAAAACCATTATTGACTGCACTTTTACTGCTTTAAATGATAAACCTTTATTTTACTGACGATTAATTACAAAGTAAGAGAAACTACTTGTTCCACGAAAACAATGAAACGAAGTTTACATTAAATTTTAATTCGTCTTACATAATTTTAGAACTTTATTAAAAAAAACAAAATTAAGTAGACTGTGTGCTTATCTGATGAATTAAAGCAAATTTGCACTCTCCGTTATAATTTGGTAAGTGTTTTTTTATTAAAAAATATATATTTACTCTTACTAACAACAATATATTCGAAAGGTGATTTCAATATATGTATATAAAGGGTGTCCCATAATTCACGCAAGATTTGAATTTGACGCCATATGTGTGGTAAAGTGTTGGCAACCAAAAAAGAAAACAGTTTGACAACTGACAGTTTGGGGTTAGTAAAAATTGAGCACTACACGAAAGAACAACGCGTTTTCATTATTGAACATGATTTCAAAAATACTGAAAGTTTGGCTGCTACAGTTCGCAAATTTCGTATATGGTCGAAATATTGATTTAAATTCATCAACTGTGAAGAAAGTAATTGAAAAATTCAGGGAGACTGGATCAATTGGGGACGCTGAACACACTGGCCGTCCAATAATAAACCGTTCAAATAATAATATCAAAGGAGTGCGTGGGAGTGTTGGTGAATGTCCAGGAACATATTCGCCGTCATGGATGAGAATTAAAAATTTCAAGAAGCTCTCTACAGCGTATACTCACTAAAGATCTGTGTCTCCATGCTTACAAAGTTCAATTGACACCAGACCTGCAGCCTAATGGCCATACACAGAGCAGAGAGTTCGTTGAATGGACTATTGCTCGTTCGTTGATGGATATTATAAAATGAATGCTCTTTTTCGAGCAAAATTATCCTAAGCGATGAAATTCATTTTCACCTTGATGGCTTCAGAGAACCCACATGTGTCGAAAAACAAATGCATTCACAACTTGTCACTGTTTGGTGCGGATTTTGGGCTGGAGGCGTAATTGGACCATACTTCTTCGAAAATGAGGCTGGTCAAGCAATTACTGTTATCGATGCTCGACATCGCGACATGATAACCGAGTTCTTTGCCTAAATTGGATGACATTGATGTGGACAACATGTGGTTTCAACAAAATGGTGTGACATGCCATACAGCCCGTGAAACAATCAAATTATTGCACGAGACATTTCCTGGTTGTGTACCTACTTTCTCGTTTCGATGATCAGAATTGGCCTCCTAGATCATCTGATTTAACACAATTGGATTTCTTTTTAAGGGGTTATTTGAAGTCAAAGATCTATGTCAACAAGCCCACATCCACCAGAGCATTGAAGGAAGAGATGCAACGCTGCATCAACGAAATTCAGCCACATTTATGCAAAAGATCATGGAAAATTTCGACAAAAATGTGCGTATGTGCCACCACGGCCGTAGAGGTTATTTACTCTATGTGCCATTCCATACATAACCCTATAAAAAAACTACAATTGAAAAAGAAACTGTGTTTTCTATTTAATTCAAATCTTGCGTAAATTTTGAAACACCCTTTATATGTTAATAAATAGTTTTATTGTAGGTTTATTATTCAATTAACGCAGAATTTGTACTAGAGTGTTCAAACTGGTTCAAAAAAGTGTGAAAAAATAAAAAATTAGACTTTCCATTTTTTCGTTTTTTTGTTTTAATACTTAAAAAATTTGAGAGATATTTACAAGCAAAGAAAATGCTTTTTACCACCATTTCTCCCCAATTCTGTAATTGATTAATTTTAAAATCTAATCAGCTGCAGATTTTGTTATGATGTTTATGTGTTCCAATTTTCAAGTTGATAAAACGCTGCGAAGTTATTGTGTACACAAAAACCTGAACGGACAGACAGACAGACTTTATACATCCACATCCACCACTAGAAGATATTTGCGTTATTTATTAAACAGTCATTATTATTAAAAAAAAAAAAACAACGTCAATTCAATAAATGTAAATGTTTCAATTCGCGACCGCAGGAGAGAAAACCAGGCGTAAAAGGGACACACGCTCCGTTTTCCCGTGGCACCGCGATGCCTGCCCGTCATCGTCCCAGAAAAAGCCCTAATATAATAATAATAATAATAATAATAATAATAATAATAATAACTACGCTCGGAGAAGCAAGGTTGGTGAGAGCAACTTTGTTTACGGGTGTGGCAAACCCGCGTACTCCGGCTATGCATGGGGGAGCAAGGTTAGTGAGAGTAACTTTGCTTTCGGGACTGTCAACCCCGCATACCCCAGCTACGCACGGAGAAGCAAGGTTAGTGAGAGCAACTTTGTTTACGGGTGTGGCAAACCCGCGTACTCCGGCTATGCATGGGAGAGCAAGATTGGTGAGAGTAACTTTGCTTTCGGGACTGGCAACCCCGCATAACCCAGCTACGCACGGAGAAGCAAGGTTGGTGAGAGCAACTTTGTTTACGGGTGTGGCATACCCGCGTACTCTGGCTATGCATGGGGAGCAAGGTTAGTGAGAGTAACATTGTTTTAGGAGTGGCAGGTAATTTTGTTTTCGGGTGTGGCAACCCCGCGCACTCCAGCCAAAGCACGAAGGAGCAGGCTTGGTGGCAGTTCCCTGTTCTCGGGTGTGGCAAACCCGCTTACTTCAGCCGCCGCAGGAACGTGGCACATGGTGTTCCGAATACCCCCGTCCGGGCCGGGGACTTACACGGCATCAAATTCCCGAGGCTAGGTTTGAGCGAGGAGTGGCTCTTGTCCAGTCTTTGGCAGAAGAGTGGCTCTTGCTCAAATTGGCTTTGAAAAGGGATATTTTTGTCTTTTTTACCCACAAGAAAAATATACAAACATGAAAAATGGATATAAGTATTAGTAGTGATGGGTCGCTACCTGGGGTTCGCCAGGGCATGTCTGGAGCCGGCGCTGGACATGACAGCATGCGGGACGTCGGTGGCAGGCAGCTGAGGAGGCGGGCACCTGTCGTTCAAGAAGCTACAGCCCCAAACTCAAACTCAAACTCACAGCCAAACAGAGGAGTGGACGACACGAGAAGGGCCGAAGACTACGAAGCCCCTCTACCCCAGGGTTCGCCTGCCGTGCGACGGAGGGCTGCCCGAAGAAGAAATCGAGCCACAGCAAAGACGTATCTCCCGAACGTCATCATCGTCCAGATCAGAGGGAAGAATTAGTGATGTACACCTACCGAGAAGCCAACATGAAGAACGACGAGAACGATTTCTACAACTAGTGACCAACTATGAGTTCATGAATCCACTAAATAGGCCCAGAATACCTAAACTCAGGAATGTCAATAAAGCGCGTGACATAATATCCAGTGCCAACAGTATTTTGCAACAATATTTGAATGGCACAAATGATCTACAAAAGGCACATTTGGGTGTGTATTGTGCCTCAGCACTCATCCTCGAATTGAACGGACAGCAAGTATATACCCCAAACCCCAACCGAAAGAACAAGGACAGTGACACCCCAATGTGGAAGAAGAGGCTTGAGAAGAACATCGACGAGTATAGAGCTGACGCTGATGTCCTCAGTGAATTTCTAGCAGGAAACAACTCTCGAAAGGTCATGGCTAAAACACAAGCCATAGCTAGAAAGGCGCAGATAGATCTGAATAATGCAGACCATCGGCAACAACTATTGAACCTCAAAGATCTTCTGCGACAAAAGGCGAAAGCGAAGGGTGCCAGGCTACGTAGATACAACAAGCTGACAAAAAAGAAAACAACAGAATGCTGCGTTCGAGAACAACCAAAAGCAGTTTTTGAGGAGCTTGGAGAAACAGGATGAAGAACAACCTGTAGAAATCGATCCAGTGCGATTCACAACCTACTGGAATTCTATTTGGAGTGACGCCGACACATACAACGAAAACGCGCCATGGATTGAGGAAATTGAAGCACACAACGAAGATCTCAACCAAATGGCTGTCGGAATTATTACAGAAGAGGACGTAACCTCGGCAATCAAGAGAACCAAGAACTGGAAAGCACCGGGCCCTGATGGGATTCACAATTTCTGGCTCAAGCACCTACCTGCATCTCATGACATTCTGGCAAAGTGTTTCACGGAGGCGATCAACGATCCGCATGTCGTACCTGATTTCCTGATGACAGGCAACACGTTCATGCTTTTCAAAAAGGGTGATGCTGCACAACCGAAGAACTACAGACCCATCACGTGTCTGTCCACAATATATAAGCTGTTCACGTCTATCATAAATGAAAAAATCTATCGTCACTGCTTGGAAAACAACATCTTTGAGGAAGAACAAAAGGGATGCATCAGAGGCGCAGCGGGGTGTAAACATCAACTGACAATCGACGCTGTGGTATTGAAGCAAGCCCAAGTAAGAAGAAGAAACCTGCACATGTGTTACATCGACTACAGCAAGGCGTTCGACTCGGTACCTCACGACTGGCTACTTAAAGTCCTGGAAATTTACAAGGTCTGCCCTCGGATAAGAGCTCTTCTCCAACATCTTATGCAGTCATGGAAAACAAACATTTGGGTCTCTGGAGGGAACAAAGGTCAAGTTGAGATTAAGAAGGGAATCTTCCAAGGTGATTCACGCTCGCCGGTTTGGTTCTGCTTGGCACTCAATCCATTATCTACACTACTCAATAAAACAACAGCTGGGTACAAGATCAACATGAGAAGCCGAGCAACACTCACTCACCTGCTCTACATGGACGATCTGAAACTATTCAGTGGGACCAAGGCAAATCTCCAGGCCCTCATTGGAACTACTAGGACCTTCAGCGACGACATCAAAATGGCTCGTGGGCTGTCCCAGTGCTGACATACTCTTTCGGAATCGTCAAGTGGTCCGTTACTGATCTTGATGAGCTCGACCGAGTTGTTACCAGGCGGCTCCTAACTAAGTTCAGGCACTTACACACTAACTCTTCCGTAATCAGACTCTACCTGCCGCGAAGACGAGGTGGGAGAGGTCTATTGAACATCAAAAATCAGTGCCTTAATCAAGAAGATTCCTTAAGAAGAAAACTGCTAACGAACAGGGACCCGCTAATAACAGCAGTAGCAAGAGAGGACGCTGGATACACGCCTTTGAGCCTCGGATGTGAACTTATCCCGGTCGACGTACCAACAGAAGAGGAGCTCCGGACCCAGTGGATGGAACATGCTTTGCAGGGCCGTTTTCCAAAAAATGCTACAACCAGACCACATCGACAAAGAAAATTCATTAAAATGGCTTACCGACGGCTATCTGTACCCCGAGACCGAAGGCTTCTTGACTGCCATTCAGGACAGGGTTATAAAAACAAGAAATTACCAGAAGAATATCCTGAGAGACGACGTCGAAGACCTATGTAGAAAATGTGGATCTGCAGGCGAAACTATAGAACACATAATAGGAGGGTGTCCCGCGCTATCAGAGTCAGCATATCTCGGCAGGCACAACCAACTTGCGAAGATGGTTCACCAACAACTGGCGCTCAAGTATGGCCTGTTAGCGACGGCTCCGCCATACTACAAATATGTCCCGGAAGCTGTGCTGGAATCGGAAGTTGCCGTGATGTACTGGGATAGGATAATCAACACCGATCGAACAGTGGACTTCAACCGACCAGATATTGTGCTGATCAGCAAGGAACAACGAAGAGGGATCATCATAGACATCGCTGTGCCACTTACCCACAACATTCAGAAGACTGAACGGGAGAAGATCGCGAAATACGAAAATTTGTCAATGGAGCTGAAGCGCCTATGAAAACTGGAGAAAGTGGAGACGTACGCCCTAGTAATATCGGCAGAGGGAGTAATGACGACGAGATTCGCCAAGAACATCGTGGCATTAGGACTATCTTTTAATGTCATTAGAAATGGCCAGAAGGCATTATTGTTACAAACTTGCCACATTGTAAGAAAGGTTTTGGGACAGGATGAATTTCCTCCCCTCGCCTGAGCCTAATTTCTGCTTTAGGCGGGGATGAGATATCAAGCCATCACTGTCTGCAGTAGGAATAGGTGAATGTTTCCCAGCGTTTACGCTGAGAAGTGTGACTATAAAGTCGGCGAAATAATAATAATAATAATAATAATAATAATGTGTTTCTCATCCTCGAATTGAACGGACAGCAAGTATATACCCCAAACCCCAACCGAAAGAACAAGGACAGTGACACCCCAATGTGGAAGAAGAGGCTTGAGGAAGAACATCGACGAGTATAGAGCTGACGCTGATGTCCTCAGTGAATTTCTAGCAGGAAACAACTCTCGAAGGGTCATGGCTAAAACACAAGCCATAGCTAGAAAGGCGCAGATAGATCTGAATAATGCAGACCATCGGCAACAACTATTGAACCTCAAAGATCTTCTGAGACAAAAGGCGAAAGTGAAGGGTGCCAGGCTACGTAGATACAACAAGCTGACAAAAAAGAAAAACAACAGAATGCTGCGTTCGAGAACAACCAAAAGCAGTTTTTGCGGAGCTTGGAGAAACAGGGGGAAGAACAACCTGCAGAAATCGATCCAGTGCGATTCACAACATACTGGAATTCCATTTGGAGTGACGCCGACACATACAACGAGAACGCGCCATGGATTGAGGAAATTGAAGCACACAACGAAGATCTCAACCAAATGGCTGTCGGAATTATTACAGAAGAGGACGTAACCTCGGCAATCAAGAGAACCAAGAACTGGAAAGCACCAGGCCCCGATGGGATACAAAATTTCTGGCTGAAGCACCTACCTGCATCTCATGGTATTCTGGCAAAGTGTTTCACGGAGGCGATCAACGATCCACATGTCGTACCTGATTTCCTTATGACAGGCAATACGTTCATGTTATTCAAAAAGGGTGATGCTGCACAACCGAAGAACTACAGACCCATCACGTGTCTGTCCACAATATATAAGCTGTTCATGTCTATCATAAATGAAAAAAATCTATCGTCACTGCTTGGAAAACAACATCTTTGAGGAAGAACAAAAGGGATGCATCAGAGGCGCAGCGGGGTGTAAACATCAACTGACAATCGACGCTGTGGTATTGAAGCAAGCCCAAGTAAGAAGAAGAAACCTGCATATGTGTTACATCGACTATAGCAAGGCGTTCGACTCGGTACCTCACGACTGGCTACTTAAAGTCCTGGAAATTTACAAGGTCTGCCCTCGGATAAGAGCTCTTCTCCAACATCTTATGCAGTCATGGAAAACAAACATTTGGGTCTCTGGAGGGAACAAAGGTCAAGTTGAGATCAAGGTGAATCTTCCAAGGTGATTCACTCTCGCCGGTTTGGTTCTGCTTGGCACTCAATCCATTATCTACACTACTCAATAAAACAACAGCTGGGTACAAGATCAACATGAGAAGCCGAGCAACAATCACTCACCTGCTCTACATGGACGATCTGAAACTATTCAGTGGGACCAAGGCAAATCTCCAGGCCCTCATTGGAACTACTAGGACCTTCAGCGACGACATCAAAATGTCCTTTGGCCTGGATAAGTGCGCCACATTGAGTATTGTGAAGGGAGCACCTCATAACAATCCAGAGGTATATGCCGACATCCATCAACTACCACCGGAAGAGCAATACCGTTACTTGGGAGTGTGTCAAGACGGCAGGATCAACCACACACAACTGAAGAAAGAATTCCAAGAGAAATACAAGAGCCGCGTGACAAAGTTGCTGAATACGCTTTTATCTGGAGGCAATCTTATCAAAGCCATCAACTTGTGGGCTGTCCCAGTGCTGACATACTCTTTCGTAATCGTCAAGTGGTCCTTTACTGATCTCGATGAGCTCGACCGACTTACCAGGCGGCTCCTAACTAAGTTCAGGCACTTACACACTAACTCTTCCGTAATCAGACTCTACCTGCCGCGAAGACGAGGTGGGAGAGGTCTATTGAACATCAAAAATCAGTGCCTTAATCAAGAAGCTTCCTTAAGAAGAAAGCTGCTAACGAACAGGGACCCGCTAATAACAGCAGTAGCAAGAGAGGATGCTGGATACACGCCTTTGAGCCTGGGATGTGAACTTATTCCGGTCGAAGTACCAACAGAAGAGGAGCTCCGGACACAGTGGATGGAACATGCTTTGCAGGGACGTTTTCCGAAAAATGCTACAGCCAGACCACATCGACAAAGAAAATTCGTTAAAATGGCTTACCGACGGCTATCTGTACCCTAAGACCGAAGGCTTCTTGACTGCCATTCAGGACAGGGTTATAAAAACAAGAAATTACCAGAAGCATATCCTGAGAGACGACGTCGAAGACGTATGTAGGAAATGTGGATCTGCAGGCGAAACTATAGAACACATAATAGGAGGGTGTCCCGCGCTAGCAGAGTCAGCATATCTCGGCAGGCACAACCAACTTGCGAAGATGGTCCACCAACAACTGGCACTCAAGTATGGCCTGTTAGCGACGGCTCCGCCATACTACAAATACGCCCCGGAAGCTGTGCTGGAATCGGAAACAGCAGTGATGTACTGGGATAGGCTAATCATCACCGACCGAACAGTGGACTTCAACCGACCAGACATTGTACTGATCAACAAGGAACAACGAAGAGGGATCATCATAGACATCGCAGTGCCACTTACTCACAACATTCAGAAGACTGAACGGGGGAAGATCGCGAAATACGAAAATCTATCAATCGAGCTGAAGCGCCTATGGAAACTGGAGAACTGGAGACGTACGCCCTAGTTATATCGGCAGAAGGCGTGATGACGACCAGATTCGCCAAGAACATCGCGGCATTAGGACTGTCTTATAATATTATTAGAAATGGCCAGAAGGCAGTTGTACTACAAACTTGTCACATTGTTAGAAAGGTTTTGGGACAGGATGAATTTCCTCCCCTCGCCTGAGCCTAATTTCTGCTGGAGGCGGGGATGAGATATCAAGCCATCACTGTCTGCAGCAGGAATGGGTGAATGTTTCCCAGCGTTTACGCTGAGAAGTGTGACTATAAAGTCGGCGAAATAATAATGTGTTTTATTGACCGTTAATGGTTTACAATATAATCAGGGAAATTAACAAATAATAAGAAATAAGTAAGGAAAAAGAGATTATACTATCGAAAATCATGAAATAGGGTAGGTCAAAAGGTTCTTTGTTCAGCTTAAGCTGTTCTTCCACAAAGCCCTAAGAAGATGAATACATTATTTTTTGTTTATACAAAGGTAGCAAAGAAAAACTCTAAATTTAGTTTTTCAACCAGGGTTCAGATATACAGAATATATCATATTTTTTGTTTTCCAGTGTATCTCTAATACAAGTCATTTTAGGAAACATCGATTGAGCGTTCCAGTGATCAATGTACAGATTCTTGTATTTCATATTTACAAAATGTAATATTATAAATCGAATATAAAATAAAAAAAAAAAATAAATTCCACCACGGTAACGAAGTAAACAAGGTACAATATTAATTTAATAATAGATAGATCAGTTATTACAATAATAACATAAACTTATTTTATGCTTATATATTTAGAGCCTTGCTTAGCACTACGTGTTTTTGGACTATAGTAGATCTTAGACCTTTTCCTTTTCTGAGTGCCCTTCCCAGGAGTATTGTTTTCAGTTGGATTGGACTGGAGCACAGGAGCTGAATTTGAAGTATTTGAAACACATCCTACCTCTTTTCTCTTATTCATTCTCACTAGTCGTTTCACAGTTGATTTCCAACTCTTTTAGTTCATCGATCGTATAGAGTTTATTATCGATTTCTAATGAAAAACCTCTAATTCGAGCAGAGAGCCTTTGATTTCTAGCTTGTTTCAAGTGGTAAAATAAGGTTTTATGTTTAGCTCTATCTTCGCGAGAAGCGTCGTTAGCTATCGAGACTCCTGTACCTTTGAGTTTTTGGATATTTTTATATACCACTTGCTTGTCTAAAAAGGAGATAAATTCCAATATGATAGGGCTAGCTTTACCGTCTTTATTATCCAGTAAATTTATGTTATTAATGTCCTTACGCTGGAGCTGGGATCCCAATAGATTGTTGATATTATCTAGTACTTCACGTAGCAGATTGGATTTGTCATTTACAGTCATACCAAATATCACTATATTATTTTTGTGGGTTTTTCGCTCCAAAAAACTGAACTTTATTTTGGAGAACATCAATGGTCTTCGTCGCCTTTTCAAGAGCTGTCGAAATAGTTTCAATTTTCGTTGTGATATCTTTTCTTATTACATCAGTTTGTGCAGTATTTGCTTCATCAACTATATTCTTTATAAGCGCTGTTAATTCTGCGGTTGTTAAATTTTGAAAAGATTTACTGCTCTCCCCCATTTATTATACTGCTCTCCCACGTATTCAATTCCAATTGTTAACTTTGGTGGAATGAAAGTATTACATTCCTATCAGTTCAGCGACAGTTTTTTGTGGTGAAACAATTAATATTGCCAATTGTCGCCTTTATTAGTCTTATGCTTAAGATAGTGTGGTATATCTGATGATATAATTACTCTACGGACTTACTCCAATATAGTCTTCTTAGAAGATCACTTGTATGGATTTGTCAGCTACTTCCACTAAGTCACACTAACTTTTAACTGCCTCAAAAAGGCATTTAAACTGGAGTCAACTAGACACGTGTGCACCGATGTAGTCGAGTTATCTCTCGTTTCCACATTTCTCTTACACCAGAAGGCTTCTTCAACGACGAAAAGGGCGATAATCAGAGTTGTCATGTGGCAAAAACACGTCGGCGGCGTCTTCAACTTACACTGAAATTATAATTTGAAGGGTGTACATTTTCTTTTTCCAGAACGGATCAAGTAACACGATTTACATATTTTAAAGGCCACACTGAGAGACAGAAATATTTACCGTCACCAAATGATATTGGAATAATGTCATCATTGGAATCACGCAAAAGTGTATTGGACGAAGAAAAAAAAAACATTAATTTTAACTATGTAGATTTAAAGCATACCTATATAAAATATGAAAGTAAAAATAAATATTACGGAGCCCAACAAGTTTTTGACAATACCACAGGTTATTGTCAAAATTATTGAATATTGGTTATTCATTAGAAATATAACGGACGGTAAATAATAATTAAACGCATATGAAAGTTCTGATTAAAATTTTGGATTTTTCTTGCTGGGTAATCATTGGTTTGATCTTAATATTTTACAAAATATTATATTAAACAAGATAAAAGCATTATCTAGAAATCGGTTGCAATATTAATTTTCCAGCATATATATCCATATATATATATATCCAAATATAAATCCATATCTCAAAAAAATCAAAATTTTCACTGTTGACAAAATTCCGTATACAGTGTTTTTTTTCGATGTTTGGTATAGAGATCAATATACTTTTGATCATAGTCTTTACAACTTATTTCGTATATTCCTTATTTTTCGTTATTGTCGATTTTGTCTTTGGGGTTGCCCAAAAGCGTCTGTAGTTTATTTGTATAATTATAAACCAAATTGATATTAATATTAAAAAAAAATTAATCTAGTCCACGGATGAATTTAGGTTCATATGGTAACGAAACAAATTTCGAATTGTCAGTATCTCTACGAAAAGTCGTGGTATTATACAGGGTTCTCCTAAATTTATGCTTCCTTATTAACATATCTATTAAATAGACTGAGTAAGCGTTATTCTTAGCTATGTTCTTAATTAAATTTTTCTCATGTTCAAACCTCTCTTTATTGGAGGGGGAAACTTAACGAACGGTAAATTAGAAAATTAAAATTTGCGGGATTGACACACTTGCAAACAATGAGCATACATCAAACGATATCAAAATTTCACCTTCTTGCAACTGGATATATTTGATATTGGTAACTCACTAGAATTTATAACTGAACTAAAATGTATTTTTGGTAAACAATATAATTTAGGTATTACTGGATTTGACAATTGTAATGTTTGTCTCAGTGAAGGGGTAATCAAGTTACATTATTTTAAACATGTTTTAACTCCAGTTGTCATTTTTGGCAAAACATGACAACCACCACCAGTCCACTGATTGCTCTGAAAAAAAACAGATGTTACGGTTCAGTGAACCGTGACGAAAAATTAAGTATAAATAGTGCAAGTGTGTAGGTTAGAATTTAGTTTAATCTTCAACTGAAGATACCAACTTAGTTTTTGTGGAAAACGTCCAGGTTTTTTTTTCAGTTATCTGTGAAAAAAGTGTTAGTAAAAAAAGAGTCCGGGTTATTATTAGTATATCCTGTAGGTTCCAATCCTAGCCTAGGCAAATTGTATTGGCTTTGACAGCGAAAAATTAGTCGAATCGAACTCCAAATATGCCATCCTGCAAATAGGTTAAAAAAGCCGAAATCGTTTGACGAAAACATCAACGAATCTCACCAACAGATTTAAAACAAGAAACCCCCGTTTTTTTGTCTACCTGAGACTACTGGGAAGCGTGCTAGTAGACGATAAAAGCACAATGTTGCCGCGATACCCACCTGCATTAATAAATGAACGGAAAATTTAGAGTTGCCGGTCGTTCCGTCTGACCCAAGAAGCATCATAGAGGGACCATTATAACGAACAATTAAACCAAATATCCGGTATATTTAATGTTCCGCATATTACCGTCTACCGGGTAGCTTGTTAATTTGGATTTAAGGCAGATCTAAATTAATAGACGATTCTGCGAAAGATAAGAGAGAGGCCGTTTTACATCAACAGTACACCAACGTTTATAAATATAGTCTAGATTATAATTATTATTGTAACGCTACTCGCAGTAATCGAACGAAACATTTATTTTTAATATTAGACCGGGCGACAATGACATATTTCGTATCATGACTTCATACAGTCTGCCCTTTTTAAGTGCATTAAATAAAGGTTATTATGCATTATTTTCATATGGAACAAACGGCAGATGGTTTAAAGTTAGTTAAAAACATTGTTTTTTAAAGCGATTTGATAACGATACTGCGCACTACGTATCACCTCTCACCGCGAGATATGTACCGCTTCTAATCGATAATAGCCTCTATTTAATGCACTTAAAAGGGCAGACTGTATTGAAGTCATGATACGAAATCTGTCATTGTCACCCGGTCTATATTCTGTTAAAACAAAATAGTAGGTGCTAGTAAAACAGTAGAATTCAGGTTTACTAGATATTTTCGGCAAGGATTTTGTATTTATGACTGTTTCTAGCATTAATAAAAACAGATAATGATTTTTTAAAACAAGTTTTGAAAAAATACCACACGTAGTAATCTAAGTATATTGAATCAGCTGGTATTAGGAGGGTTAGAATGTGTAGATACTCAATTACAAGTAAAATGCAACGTGATGATAAAGTTTTGTACAATACCAACTCAGTAATTTGTAGATACATACAGGGTTTGTCCGGAAAGTAATGTCAGTGATTTTTTTCCCGAGACTGTACGCGCCAGCCCGCGATTTACGTGCTGGGATTGTGGTGGGGGAATCTGGCAACAAGATCCAACAAGCGTCAGTTGGCTACCGGTCGTTGTAACGGTCGCATCACTCGTTCTTTGAGAGTCGTTACAGTGAACCAGTGCAAGAAAAAATGCAACGTTCGCTTGAGCAACGGATGGCGATCAAGTTTTGTGTGAAACTGGAGAAGAGTGCTGCGGAAACGATTCCAATGTTGAAGAAGGCTTTCGGCGTAGATTGTCTTTCGGACAGGCAAATTTTCCGGTGGCACAAGGCCTTCGCAGAAGGTCGGGAAGATGTCAATGACGAGAACCGCGCTGGACGGCCATCAACCTCTAGTTCCGACGACAATGTGAAACGTGTGCGTGACTTGTTGAACACTGACCGTCGTCTAAGTGTCCGTTTAATTTCCGAAACATTAGATATTACGAAAATCATTGTTCACGAAATTGTGTCGGAGTCTTTAGGAATGAGGAAGGTGTGCGTCTTCCGCATTCCCACACCTGCTTCCTCGTGGCCGATTACCTCGTCAAGGCAGGCATCACCGTTGTTTCCCAGCCTCCCTACAGCCCCGATGTGCCCCCCCCCAGACTTTTTCTGTTTCCGCGCCTCAAAACCCCAATGAAAGTACAGCATTTTGGGTCGGTGAAAAATATTCAGAAGACTTGCACCGACGCTTTAAAGGCGATTCCGGAAAACGACTACTGTGCGGCTTTTGATGCGTGGAAAACCCGCTGGAACCGATGTGTGGACGCAGGAGGAATGTATTTTGAAAGTTTCTAAAGATTTGTACACATAGAACCAATAAAAACCATTTTTCAAAGCTCACTGACATACTACTTTCCGGACAAACCCTGTAAGTCATAATAGGTTTGAAGGGATTCATTGTTTACCTCAGTGGCGGCCTTTTGTTATAAAAAATGTGGAGATTGTAAATGGATACTTATGAGAAATATGGCGCAATTTTTAATTTTTCACAGTCGAATACGAAAATTAGAAATTTTAAGGATCTTACAAATGTTTATATACGCACTGTCTAATTCGTTTTCGTATGTTTAGCCGACACTAAATGCTTTTTAATTCGGACACCTAAATAAGTTAAATCAGTCAATCCTATATTTGTCAAAATTGTTCACCAGCTAATAATAAGAAGGGGAAAAACACGCATGTTTTATATTACAGCCGCAAATCTACACATTTCTTTTCATAAATGTCTCGAAGGAATTTTCTATTAAAACTTCGTTTTTTTTTCAAGATACTATTTGCACAATATTTAAGTCTAGAGGGCTTCCAAACCTTTGCGTTTCAGCTTGTTCGACAACTTTGCACTTTATTTTTATTTACGATGAAAATACACAAGCAATATTGCCAGATGCCTCTGTAGAAAAACAACTGGCTGAAATAATAAATAGTTGCACTTACTATTGCAACTTGCAACACATCCAGCAAGTTGCATACATAATGCAACTTGCTGGATGACTTTATTAACGAGATACATATTTCTCTATAGAAAATGTTTGCTAATGCGCTGTTAGCTACGGGTATGTACAAGTATACGATGGGTAGCAATAAATTTGTATACACATTGTCACAAATGAACTACTTTTATTAATAATAAATTTAAAAATAAAAATTTCGTGTTTTTGATGACCTTTTGGAGGTTGCGCAACCTGCAAATCTTAGCACCAAGCGCCACTGGTTTACCCCTACATTTTCTATGGTATTGTTTTTTTAGCAATCACCCCATATTTTCATTAAAATATATGAATCTTAACACCCCGTGGGTATCTTGTATCACGCCAAGACTCGTAAACTATTGAATGCAAAATCTTACCCATTTTAACATATTACAACTTGGGACCTATTAGTATCACAGTCACCTATTAGTCACACAGAAAAATCCCAAATTGGATATATGTATGTTACCTAACATTGACAAGATGGCGGTGCTACCCAACATATCCCACAATGTGAATAGTTTCCCAAACCAAAAGCAGTATGACGTTCCGCCGTTACATGCTTCTTAGTGTAGGGGAGAGTGGGGGAATATCGACTACTTAAGCACTACTGAGTTTTTTAAATAGAAGTATTTGTACAAATATGTCTAAAACGGTAAAATTGCTTCGTTACTTCATCTATTAGAATTTTTTTTATTGATTTCACAAATGAACAAATGTTTTTTCTTTAAGGTGGGTTTTTGTAAACAGAGGAAAAAAATCGGGTAATTTCGACCGGTAGGATAATATCGACCACAGTGTAGGGTAAAATCGACCAGGTAGTAATAATTTGGAATTCATTTTATTTTTTTTTACTATTTCTACATTTCTACACTGAGCAAAGGTCACAAATATATTCTGAAGCTTTTTCTGCGCTCGTGCATTCAGCATGAGCCCAGGTTGCACAAGAACGGCACCGCCACCAAACCTCATTATTGTATCCAAATTGTTGACAAATAGCGCAGATTTCATCAATTTCTCTTTCGTGTCCAACCGGAGTTTCCACTTTACCTGTAATTTTTCTTGTGATCTTCTTAATCTTGTCATTTCCTCCTTTTTTTGTTTTTTTAATATCTTATTTTCGAGCTGCTCTTTTAATGGGGTAGATGTTAATATTTGAGAATGTTGCCTTTTTCGCTGTGAAATTCTTGGTTGGAACACTGGAGGTGGACATAAGTCTTGAAAAGAAGTATTTTCCGGTTTTCCTTTAATTTTCAAGGTTTTATCACCATCATCACTCAGACTGTCTTCCACAACTTCTTCCAAACTGAATTCAGAATCAGACGAATTTGATGACAATCTATTATTACGTAATCTGTTCAATCTTCCTGGAACAGTTCCACTCAATCCACTTGGCCCTGGTTCTGGAGAAGGAGTCTTCTGTGTGGGTCCTACGGGTTCTAAAATATTCTGTGATGTATTTTCCTGCAATGGTAAATCTCCTGGAGCCGTTGTATTTTGCGCATCGTTATTATCTTCATGGAGAGGTACAAAGTCTTCCTCACAAAACGCATCACGATTGATGGGAAATATTCCGGTGGTCTTAAATCCGTTTAGAGCCTTCTCTATCGTGGTCACCCTATTGTAGGCATTTCCAAAAAGTTCGGCAATATCAGTGTCTTTGATTTTTTCATAATTTCTACTTTTCATGTACTTATCACATTCTTGGTGGTAAGCAGTTTTCAAGGACTTGAAGAAAGTTACATCCAGAGGATGTGTCCTGTGAGATGTGTGGGGTGGGAGCGATAGTAAATGAATGCCAGAATTTCGACAAAAAGTGTAAGAAGCTAAAGAAGAATGAGTGGAATGGTTATCCAGTATTAGAAGAATAGGTTGCTCTGGAGTAGCATTAGCATATTTGGCAAAATGTTGCAACCATTCCGTAAACAACTCTTCGGTAATCCATCCGGATTTCGAACATTTGTATATCGCGCCTGCCGGACCATTTTTTTCCAAGCCATCTTTCATTCTCATTCTCTTAAAAATAAACATGGGCGGGATATATTGCCCTGATGCACTAAAACAGCATACAATCGTAGTATTTTGTCCCCTTTCTCCGCTTGTTATCGCACCGACTTGCTTCTCTCCTTTTTCTTGCCAATATACGACCCGGATTGTGGACAGTGGAAATACCCGTTTCGTCAACGTTGTAGATGCGATGAACTTCAAAATGGTATTTTTCAAATAGTAACTCTAGATTATTGAAAAAAACATCCATTTCGCCTCTGTTGAATGCGGTAACTCTGCTAAGGCTAGTAGCTTCCGGTTTGCGAAAACTAAGCTGCGGATAACGTCGCATAAATGAATAGATCCAATCCTTGCCACACATCCCCTTCTCCTTATTAAAAGGATGTGTAATTTTATTTGTCTCTGCATATTTAAAAACCAATGTTCTTATGCTTTGAGCTGTCAATCCATAAAATAACTTTGACAGTTTTAATATGGTCTCAACAATTTCTTTTTCCTGACTTTCGGAAAAGACAGGTTTTCTTCCCAACGTTAGTTTTTTTGGTTGAAATCTACCTTTTAGCCTATCTTGCAGAGTACCATATGGAACATCAAACATTTGTGCGGCGCGCCTGATGGATAATGTCCTTTCTTCCACGGCCTTTATTGCTCTTTTCATGGAATCCTCCGTCCACGAAGAACGTCCAGTTTTTCGGACGTATAATCGCGGCATCTAAAATGAAATGTTGACATGTACCTAATGCTTGGATGTATTGTGCACTTTATTTGAAATCAATATAATTAGGCCACAAATGTAGTAGGGTAATATTGACCACTGCAGGGTAATATCGACCATTGCAGGGTAATATCGACCAGCATGATCGATTTTACCCGAACTGGTAAACCTAACCTTAAATTTTGTTTAAAACTAAAAATATGTATTAAAAGTGCACCAAATTTGACCTAAATTACGGAAGAATATCTGCAGTACCCTATAAACATGAAATGCAATACATTTAGAATGTATAAAAAGTTCCCTACCTTGTTAACAGCACCACAGTTTTAATAAGAAACGACGCAACACGAGCAGAACTGTCAATATGTATGTTATATGCAAAAATATACAATGTAATATGACTATCAGTAGTAGACGTAATCCGATACGTCAAAAGATAACAACTTCCTTTGAAACCACTCTTTGTGAGAAACGCAAGCATAGCAGTTTGATTCACAGAACGCTTATGCTTACGTCGACAAACCCGAGCTTATAAATATAAGTGAAATGTACCATGTTAGTCAGTAAGAAGTTACAAGTCATGTACTCATTCAGTTAGTCTTAAGTCTTAATTTTCATATAATACAACGTCCAGTGCTGGACGTATGTAAAGTAAATAAATAAATCTTTTTAAAAACACAATTTCCAAACAAAAAATATAAAAATTGGCGCAGTCGTGCGGATTTCCAAACGCGTTTAGAACACGGGCATCCTAACTAATCGCGGTGGTTTCCAAACCTTTGTGGAAAAAAAGAAGAAAAACGCTCAAGAAAAACTCAAGAAAGAAACAACGCATCAGCGAGTAGACGGTCTCTTCGGCACCAGGAACACGCAGACGACGCTCACCCGGTGTAGCAACGCTAACGAAGTCGGATTTCATCTGCCGCAACAAACCAATGTGGAAAGTTCTGTAAGTACAACTTAAGAATCACCACGCTTTGCTTAATTTCAAAGAAAAAAAAGAAAAACAGTTCTACTCTCCAAAAATCATTAAATAATTAGTGTATGCCAAAATTCATGCCTAGAATGCCTAACCAACAACCAACTGCTGTGGTAGAGCCGTATAAATTAAGTGAAGTATTTTCACTAATTCCCGAGTATGATGGAAATCAAATTTTCCTGAATACCTTTTTAAATTCTTGTACTACTGCATTTGGGATGGCAGTGGGAAACCAGAAGGTATTTTTAACACTCCATATCAAAAACAAATTAAAAGGCCGTGCAGCCGAATTGATAAATTCTAGAAATCCAGAAACCTGGAACGAAATTAAGTTACTCCTAGAAAGTCATTTCGGAGATTCGCGTGATTTAACAGCTCTAATACAAGATTTGCAGAGGATGCGTCAGCTTCCTAACGAATCGCCGCTAACGTTCATATCTAGGTTGCAATCTCACGAAGCAAAAATGCACGCTTCCATTCAAAAGCAACATTTAACCGTAGAACAAAAAAGACGCACAAGTTCAAATTACAGAGTCGATGGCTTTAAATACGCTACTAACTGGTCTTGAACCAAAAGTAGGGCATGTCATTAGGGCAAGCAATCCTCCGGATATGCTAACCGCCATATCACGAATTAGGAGAGAATTGCAATTAAATTATTTTTGAAAACCAAAAATTTCAGAATAAAAATTTTAACTCGCAGCCTCGCAAACCAAGCACACCCCAACTAACAAAGCAATGTTCATTTTGTAAACGCATGGGACATACTAGTAACGAATGTCGTCAGAGACAACAAACACCCCAAAATTCTTATTCGAATAATTTTTCGAGACCACAATTTCAAAATTACCAACAAAATTATCAGCCACAACAAAGACCGTATGTACCCCCACAACAAAATCAAAATAATCAAAACCGTCCTCCAGTAATCACACCAAATCCAAATTTCGGAACTTCGAGACCCCCGGCAATTCAACCAAACCCGAATTTTAAACGAAATCTAAATAGAAGAACGTTACATTTAAACCAGCATTCTAATCAAAATTATCCATACGAAGAAAACTATTATACTGCTAATAGTTATGACGAAAACTATTATACCGATAATAGTGTCGACTACAATCAAAACCAAAGCTATTATACAGCTAATAGTTCCCCCGAAGAACAGGATTATTATACAGGTAATAATTCTGGAAATGACAATTATTACAGTGAAGAACAATACATACAGCCAAACCAGGATTTTCTGTCAGGTTCAACCCTCAAACAGATCCCCCGGATATCAAAATTCAGGATTCGAACATTTCGGACATACAATCTCAAATTCGAGCAATAAATTTGGACAGTTTCGACCCCAATCTAAATTTTCCGGAACAAACCTTCCTATAGAAGTTTCTTTATCCGTAAATTCAAAAATTTGTATTACATCACAGATGCTACAAATACATTTAAACTCCTTGTTGATACAGGAGCAGGTCTAAGCATATTCAAACCAAAAACTTGCGAAAAATTCCATCGGAGATTCCCTGTCACCATTCAAGGAATAACTAATCAAAAAAATTCACATTAACGAATCAGTACTTGTACCTTTTACTGTTAATGACCCCCATAAAGTTTATATTTGCGATCTCGATATTGGTTTTGATGGACTAATTGGCTCCGATTTCTTAGAACACTACAATTGTATAGTAGACTTAAAAAACAAACAATTAATAACCAATTTCAAAACAATCCCTCTCTTCAAGGCAACAGAAAATACTAACGAAATACAAAAATCCTCAAATTCAAGTCAGCCAAGATAATGCTTTATTTACTAATCAAATTTCTATTGATCCTCGCACGGAACAAATTTCGAAATTTAAATGTAATTTAGTAAACACTGAGGCTATACTGTTAGCCACAGAAATAGAAAAAGTACACCTTCCCAACGCAATAGTTAAGGTAAAAAAAAAGGCGAATTTTTTACATCTGTCCTAAATGTAAACGCAATGCCAAAAACTGTACATTTTTCGGAAATCGAATTAGAACCAATTCAAAATTTCTCTCTAAATAATTTAAACGAATGTGATTTCACGAGTGATCTAGAATACCCGATAGACAGATGCGAAGTAATAAAAAATCAACTTCGTCTAGATCACCTAAACGAAGAAGAAAAGGAATTAATAACACAACTCTGTTTACAATTTTCGGATATTTTTATCTTGAAGGCGATCAATTATCTTTTACCAATGAAATAAAGCACACGATTGATACTAACGATGCGAAACCAGTCTTTACCAAATCTTACAGGTACCCGCAGATACATAAGCAAGAGGTAAAATCTCAAATATCTAAAATGCTAGAACAAGGTATAGTCAGACCCTCAAATTCCCCATGGTCCTCACCGATTTGGGTAGTCCCTAAAAAGTTAGACGCGTCAGGGAAACAAAAATGGCGTGTTGTTGTCGACTACATGAAACTTAATGAGTTAACTGTCGGAGATAAATACCCTTTGCCTAACATTTCAGACCTATTAGATCAGCTTGGCAAATGCCAATATTTTACAACATTAGATCTAGCTTCCGGGTTCCACCAAATTGAAATAGATTCTAAAGATATTCAAAAGACCGCATTTACCGTTGAAAATGGACACTTTGAGTTCGTTCGGGTTCCATTTGGGCTTAAAAACGCTCCATCCACGTTTCAGCGTGTTATGGATAATATTTTAATGGGAATACAAAACGAAAGATGTCTAGTCTATATGGACGACATAATAGTTTATTCTCCTACAATTCAAGATCATATCTCTCGTCTCACAGAAGTTTTTAAACGTCTCCAAAAAGCTAACCTCAAAATTCAGCCAGATAAATGCGAATTCCTTCGGAAGGAAGTAGCTTATTTAGGTCATTTAATTACGAAAGACGGTAAAACCTAATCCATCAAAAATCGAATGTATACAAAATTTCCCTCAACCAGCTAATCAAAAAGAAATAAAATCTTTTCTTGGTCTCGCTGGCTATTACAGAAGATTCATAGACAATTTTGCCAAAATCTCCAAACCTCTCACTAAATTATTACAAAAAAGATACCCCGTTTATTTTCGATACCGAATGCAAAAAATCTTTCGAGGAACTAAAACAAGCTCTTATTACCACCCCTGTATTGATATACCCGAATTTTGATGAACCATTTCTACTAACTACAGACGCAAGCGCTTACGCGATAGGTGCCGTACTTTCACAAGGTACCGTAGGCAAAGATCTACCCATAGCTTTCGCCTCACGAACACTCTGTAAAGCGGAAACAAAATATTCCACAATAGAAAGAGAACTCCTAGCCATAGTTTGGGCTGTAAAACACTTTCGTCCTTACATCTTCGGTAGAAAGTTCAAATTAATAACTGATCATAGACCTCTCACCTGGCTCTTTTCCATAAAAGACCCTGGTAGTCGCTTAGCACGTTGGCGACTTAAACTCGAAGAGTATGACTACGAGAACGAGTACAAACCAGGCAGAATCAACAAAAACGCAGACGCTCTATCCAGAATCAAAATTAACCATTTTCAAAATTCTCAAATTTTCAGTCGCAAAACAAAATTGTCACACGCCTCTATTTATCCAATACAACCAAAAGTAGAAATCAATTCAGATAATGAAGATGAACAAAATGAACAAAACGACGAAACAGAAACAAAAAACATTTTTCAAGAATTTGACACATTTATAAATTTATATAAATCAAAATCATTAATTGATTACTCAAAAATTGAATTTTCAAACGGACAACTTTTTAGACAAAGGAAACATAAAAACATCCTAAGCCTTTTCCAGCAAGACAAATTAATGGATCTTCACAACAAAATTATCGAAGATCTTTTCGAGGAAAATGCAGATTTCGAAAACCTCAAAATTAACACTTTTTCCAGCAAATCTGTTAGAAAAAGAAAATATTTGATTATTCCTCTTCCGAATAATCCCGATACAATAATCGAACATTTATTCGCTGCAATTTATAGAGATCAGGACAAATTCCTTCCTTCAGAAGTATACTGTGTGGAAAATAACGTTGAGTTACCAATTTTAGAAATACTATCGTTCGTTTTCGCCGAAAAAGACATAAAATTCAAAATTTGTCAGGATATCACCAAAAATACCTGACGCCGATCAAATTCCTATTATTTTAGAACAGTATCATTCCGGTAAAGCCAATATTCACCGTGGCATTAACGAAACTATTAGACGCATTAGAGGAAAATATAATTGGAAAGGATTATCTAAAGATGTCGAAAACCTTATTAAAAATTGTGAAACTTGCCAAAAAACAAAGGCTTGTAGAAAAAAATTTAGACTCACCCTTAGTAATAACAGAAACACCCAAACGCCATTCGAAAGAATAAATATTGACATATTAGAAGTTCCTACAAAAAATTACGCGCTCACAATCAGGGACGAGCTTACAAAATTTAGTCAAGCGTATCCAATAGGCGATAAAACAGCTAAAACAGTCGCAAATACTTTATTATTGTATTTTCAACACTTTGGAACACCTTTACGAATTCACTGCGATTATGGCAGAGAATTTGATAACGCAATAATCAAAGACCTATGTAAATTGTATGATATTAAGCTCACTTATTCCAGTGTAGGACACCCTCAATCAAACGGATCTTTAGAACGTTTCCATTCTACTCTTTTAGAAATGATCCGAATACACATGTCAGAACATCCCGATGAACACCCCTTTAATATACTCCCTTACGCGATAGTCTGTTATAATAACTCAGTCAATAAAACTCACGGATTCAAACCCTATGAGTTAATCTTTGGACACACTTCAAGTAGACCACCAGAAACTCTATACAATCAAAAAGAACTAATCACAAAATATGTAAGAGACTTAAATAACCGAATATCTTATTATTATAAATTAGCACGGGCAAAAACCGATTCCCGAAAAAGAAAAAGCAAAATTCGTTTTGACCAACATGTTTCTCAAACCCAGCCAAATTACCAAGTCGGAGAAAAAGTTTATGTTAAAGAATCGCAGATAAAAGATAAACTTCAAAACAAATTTAACGGTCCCTTTGAAATTGTAGAAATCCACAAAAAATTCAGCTACTCTTTTGAACCCAAAAACCAAACAAAAAACCAAAGTCAATTTCGATCGACTTAAACCATATTCCGAAAATTAAAGTCAAAATATCTTTCCAGGTTCTTTGTGCTGATCGGAACAGCCGTAGCCCAGTACCAAATAACCCCAATAAACAACACAATAGGCGTTTACTATCATGATGAAACAAGAATCATAATTTCCAATGACAGATGGACTCTTCTTGTACACAAAAATCTATCTAGCATCGAACGTACCTTTAACAATAACAAACAGAATTTTGAATGCAATCACAGAAATGCTTAACCATGATTATCATAATATGCAACAATTTCACTCTGAAGTTAAAACCCATGTTACCTTGCTTACTCAAATTTCAGACTCTATTAAAGAAAAACTTGAAGAAGTCTTTACAGACACTAGACGCTTTAAACGAGGTTTAGTGGACGGTATAGGCAGCATATTTAAGGCTATCACTGGTAATCTTGACGCCGCCGATGGTAAATATTTTACAGAAAGTATTAATAAATTAAACCAAGATCAAAATCAAGTTGAAAACCTTCTAAAAAATCAAATATCTGTTACTTCTTCGGTCATAAAAAAGTTTCAATGAAACCATTCAAAAATTAGCAATTGATGAAAAAATATTTAATCGAGACATAGGCAGAATCGAAAGAGCTATTCACCAACTAGGAGATAAAATCGCCCTAGTCGAAGCTAAATTAAAATTCCTAGAAATTTGTGAAAAATTAATGGAAAGTTATTTATACCTTCAGGATAATCTTAATGACATCCTAAATTCAGTAACCTTTGCTCGTTTAAAAATCATTCATTCTTCAATTATTACGCCAGATGGTTTGATTATCTCTCTTCAGGAGATATCCCAAAATCTTGTAAAGAACAATTTACCCCTTCCAGTAAAGTACTCAAAAATTGCACAATATTTGGAAATAATAGAATTGGAGGCATTTCAAACAAAGTCGGACTTAATTTTTGTATTAAGAATCCCACTAGTAGAACAGCAGCTGTACACCCTTTACCACCTATACCCAATTCCTATTTTGGACAATAGAACTGGTCTACATCACGTTTTATCATTCTCACAAAAATACATTGCGCGGAATGATGATTCTTTAATGTACATACCCGTCAAGAACTTGAACGCATGCAAGCAGATAGACCCACATAAGAAGTTATGTTCAGATCTTTACGCCTACCCGATCGATAGCAACGCAGCATGCGAGGCCCAATTATTGAAGAACTCCAGACAAATCCCCAAAAATTGTGACAGCTCCCTTGTATATGGACAAGGATATAACGTTCAAAAACTACAAAACAACGTTTGGCTCGTAATCGTTTCCGAACCAATCCACATTACCATAAATTGCAACCAGATGGACACGAAGATAACGACAGTCAACAAGAACTCAATACTAAAACTTCTACCAGATTGTTACGCATTCGTTGGCATAACAAAGGTACAAGCCGAAAGCCGTAATACCTTCAACATCACGGATAACTCTCACCCTGTAGTTATACCATATGATTGCTGCAGAGATATTCCAGAGAAACTGCAACTTCCAAAATTAGAACCCCTCCAATTCGACCATCTAAACATTGAAAATCTGGATATAGCCAATCATAAATTGGAACAATACTCCAGAGATTTAGACAAGTTAATTAATGAACCCTTTATAACGAAACACATCACCTTGACCACCTACTTAACCATTAGCATCGTGATTGGACTCCTGGCCCTCTACATCACCTGTAAATGCAAGACCCGTCTTTGCAACAAATCCAAAGACACACCCCCGAACGAGACACTAAGAAGACTCAACACCCTCCTAAGAAGAAGACCCCATCTCCAACAAGAAGATATACCAGAATTATCATAAAAGTCGACGTATGACGTCAACTTTTTATTAAAAAGGGGAGTTGTTATATGCAAAAATATACAATGTAATATGACTATCAGTAGTAGACGTAATCCGATACGTCAAAAGATAACAACTTCCTTTGAAACCACTTTGTGAGAAACGCAAGCATAGCAGTTTGATTCACAGAACGCTTATGCTTACGTCGACAAACCCGAGCTTATAAATATAAGTGAAATGTACCATGTTAGTCAGTAAGAAGTTACAAGTCATGTACTCATTCAGTTAGTCTTAAGTCTTAATTTTCATGTAATACAACGTCCAGTGCTGGACGTATGTAAAGTAAAATAAATCTTTTTTAAAAACACAATTTCCAAACAAAAAATATAAAATGTATATAGAGGACGAGATATGGCACTATTCTAATCGTATAAATAAGGCGCATAAGAGGCCATCTCTCGGTCGGTTGGTATATTACGCCCGTATAGCGCCAAGTTCATGAGATTTGAAAGTGGTCGATTTTGCCCGACGGTCGATATTCCCCCACGTTCCCCTATATGTCAGCTGCTGTTCTGCCACCGTTCGTCACCAAAGACACATTTATTTGTGAGTTATTACTTTTTGTGTTGTCTGCGAATTTCCAAATGGCTGATGCAAAAGAGGTATAGATTTGTATTAAATTCTGTTTCAAGCTCAAGAAAACTACCCATTGCATACTGAAGACCAAAAACTGATTGCTCCACCATGACAACGTATCTGTACACACCTTGCGCGTTCTGAGGGAATTCTTGATAAAAAAAAAGAAAATTATGGTGGTCCCACCTTCCCTACTCTTCTGACCTAACCCCCAACAATTTCTACCTCTTCCCTAAAATGAAAACCTACCTGAAATGGCGACGTTTTGACATCATTGAAAATATCCAAGTAGAATTGCGACTGGTCTTGAACACTCTGCTTTTAAAGAAAACTGCTTTTACCGCTAACTGCTAAGTTAACTGCTTTTTAAGAAAATTTTGGGGGAATTTTAAGTAGCACCCAAACAGTGTACAACATATATGTATATGTATTCAATTTAGCATTGTAAAGAAAATCGAAAAATTAAAAAAAAAAACAGTCAGAGTTTACATTATTTTAATGTATTATACATACATTGATTCTTCCATATCGATGAATATCAAACTAAAAGAAAGATTATGTACTTCTGTAAAAAAAAGTACATATATGTAATATTAATAGTATGAAAATTTTATGCACCCCCCAAACCGGAATCCCATATCAGAGACAATAAAAGCCACAATTCTACAGCAAAGTACCTATGTATGTACAGTCCGCGACACTAGGATAGCATCACCCTTAAATTACAATACTGTCAATAAATTCTTTATTGTGAATATGTAAGAATGAAAAGTTGATACTAATAAATTAAGCAAGGAGATATACATACATAATTTATTGATTAAAAAATATTTGACGAAAACCTATATCATAGTCCTTTACTACTGATTGCGCCTCACACCAAATGCAGCATACCGACGGGTTAAATTATTTCATTTTTCCGGAGATCATATGTACGCAGATGCATAAAATATACCTGCACAACGAGATAGACAACTGCATTAACTTATCTGCACTTATTCCAACTATCGGAAACAACTTTTGAAACATATTGTTTTACCGCTTCTGTGCATGTCAGTAAAAACCATGTGAAGTTATCCTAGTGTTGCGGACTGTACATACTGCACGTGTTCACTCGCTCCCTTTTCAAAGCAACGGTTAAATATATGTATTTTAGTTTATCTTCAAACGCATCTTTCAAAAATTATTATCGATACACCACTTGCATTCCAAAAATAAATAAATGGTATTTCGTGTTTCAAAGAAGGCAAAGGGTCAGTTTATGAGATAAACCAGTCGACTACTTAGAAAAATGGGTCTATAAAAACAAACATAATTAAATATATCAAAACATTCACGACAAGGATTGACTTGCAATAAACGATTTGATGTATATAAATTTAATACTTCTTGGAAACTATACAGAGTGTTCCATCTAAGGCGGTTTGCAAAATGTTATACGTTATTCTGTGTCGCAAATGCTAAAACCTATATATGACAATCTTCCAACAGTAATAACATTTTTTTCAAATAGAATGACCCATTAGTAACCGATACCGTTGAATGCAAAATGAAATTTAGGTTGTCTATATCTGTCTCCTTCAGTTTTCGAGAAAAAATCGGTTGTTTTTCAAAGCTCATGAAAAAAGAGATTTAAAAGAAGCAAGTAAACTTTGACAATATGTTTTGCAGCATTTACACTGACAGCAATGAACACAGAACGTAGTAAGAACAAAACGTAAAGGTAAATAATACAATTTTTTTTTTTTTTTTGGTTTACGGCGTCGACTTCTAAGGTCATTGGCCGTTTTAATAAGGTATAGTTATTTAGATTTAGTTGAAAAGTGTGTTCATGAACACGAGCTAAGTATGTACATGTTGGTAATCATACTCTTGGCTTTATATTTTGTTGTACATATGTGTTTGTTTTAGGAATTCTATTACTTTTCTCATCATATTTACATCGTTTGAAAGGATCCTGTCTAGGCTATCTTCCCATCCAATGAATTGGCGGAGCTGAGTATACGACGGGCAATCAACAAGTATATGTTCAACTGTGAGAACAACATTACACCTGAGACAGCGTGTAGGTCTGCTTTACCTAGTAGATGTAATGATGTTAGGTGAGTGTGTGTCATTCTCAAACGTGTTATCACTGTTTGCTCTCGTCGCCTAAGTTGAATAGGGTCTTTCCATTTTAAAACGTTAGGATGTATTTTTTTATATGCTGTGTCAGTCTCCTCCCATTTGTTTTGCCATTTGGATAGATATATATATGTTTAGCCGTTAACGTAACATCCTTTTCTCTTACAGGGATTCCTTGACAGACCCTCATTTTGGTCTGCTGCTGTGCGAGCTGCGTCATCTGCTTTCTCATTTCCTGAAATACCTATGTGGCTTGGCGTGAATATAAAGGTTACTTTTTTGTTTGTATGTTTTAATGATTGAAGAAGGTTAAGTATCATTTGGGGCATAGGTTCTATATTGAAAATATTTTCAAAAGATTTCAGGGAACTCAAAGAGTCAGTGCATATAACAAATGAGTGTTTCCCAAATAACTCACAAAAGCGCAGTGCCTGCCAAATCGCATACATTTCAGCGGTATATATACTTGCTGAAGTAGGTAGAGTCCAAGAATGTGTTTCGTTGTTGACAGCGAAAGCACAACCTACCCCATTATCTGAAATAATACAATTATAATGAAAATATCGAAATGTATCCTAGGTTACCAGATCTTACAAATCTCTTATGAAATTTAATAAAAATTAAAGTTTACAATACTCCACTAACGACGAGGAAAAATATGGGTCAACATATATTTTCGAGAAGTTTCTCCAGAAATACTAGAAAATGTGAAATGGTCATTTAAAAATGGAATTTGTTTCCGTATTGACATTGACAATTTCGAACTTTAAATGTAAAATGGTTGTTATATGTATAATATTTTTTATTAAATTTGTTTATCGTGTTTTATTATATATTTTTATTATTATTGGATTATTTTCGTTTGTGTTTCATTCTTACTAAGTTATCTGATCATTATTATCAGTAAATAATATTTACTGTCAAAGCCTACTTGTTTCTTTTAAATCTCTTTTTTCACGAACTTTGGAACTTTACTCGAAACTGATGGAGAATAGATATGGATACCTTTATATTAGCTAATTTAATTTTGCATTCAACGATTTAAGTTAGTGTGGGTCATTCCATTTTAAAAAGAAAGTTATTGCTGTCGTAAGATTGTTAGGTTTGACAATAATTGGTATTGGCGACACAGAATAAGATACAACATTTTGCAACAATGAAAATGAAATATTAATTCATGGTTAATCGAACTGTTCAAACCGCACATCTCCAACTTTTTTGGTTTAGACGCAATTTAAAAATATTTAAAGCGCTGTAATCGTGATATTTTTCAAAGAAGGTTGAATATCTCCAAAATGGTGAGTTTCAGGTATCATGTATAATTATAATGTCAATCTAGAATTTACTGCAGTGTCCAAAAATGTACAGAAACTTAGGGTGGTCAATTTAAAATAACAAAGTTGTGTAGCGATTACATGAAATGGAGCACCCTGTATGATTAGAAATATTTTACAAATATGCACCACATCCTTTTGGGAAACATTTATAGGAAACATTTTTTCTTAAATATACATATACAGTAACAGTTATGAGATAGCCGGTGTTATGTGGAACACCTTGTGTAAAGTCTAAAATAAAAATGTTTATGTCAATAAATAGGACATAAATAAACTTTGCATCGGATATCTCTCGAAAAGTCAAGTAGATGTACAATATTATACTACTTTTAACTCTGAAGATCTACATAAAATTAATTAAATGTTAATTTATAACCAGTCGGAAGACAGGCGTCGTTATTATACCTGATACTTATTTAAATTTAAGTGGTAGCCAGTATTCTAATTATATTTATAATATATTGTCTACTTGGTAGTCGGTATCGGTTGGTTGCTACTCTTACTGTAAATCTATTTTAGTGGGGAAAACATACACTACCTATCTATAGATCGTAGTGCTGAAAGGTACATTGGTATTAATAAGATTAAAGTCAGGTATTGGTATTAATAAGAAACAGAGGATAAAGGAACGTGTGTGTCAATAGTACAGAGATAACATGTACTTCTATTATTGTAAATGTTGAAGAACTAACGAAAAACAGATTTGTCCACATCACATACTATACAGAATTGCAAAATAGCAAAAACTAGCAGCATACTAAAATCTTGAAAACCTTATAAATACGGTGTGCATGACAACATGAAGTTTATATTGTTTCCGTTTCTCATACCTGTAGCATGAATTTGTGGACATATGACTATTTACATCAACACGAAGTAACAAGGAAAAAATGAAAAACACTGTAGTCATTTCTTAAAAATATTTTTTAACTCTAAATGGTATTCAAATGTACGAAAAATACATATAAACTATACTAGATTCTACTGGTAAATTTAGAAACAAAAAAAGAAAAAAACAACATAAAATGCATTCATCATCTTCATTGTGAGATGCGATTGGTATACTTAATTGTGATACTTGTGTATACTTGGTAGTGATAATTGTGAAAGGCTTTCGAACCCACTAGGGAAGTGCAATCAAGGGGTTCTCTATCATCATGCTGACCCCTTTTGAACTATTTCATAAGGCAGGTAAGTTAGCAGGTAGTTCCAAAGAAATGTCTAACTGAGCTGACTAAAGTGACAGTTTTAAAAATAATAAGCAAGCAATCGATCTACGTCGGAAAGTAAGCAAATTTAAAAAATATAATTATGGCTATGAGCTGCCAGTGTCTCAGAAAGAAATCAAACTTTCTCACTTACAGAAGTTGGTTATGCAAAAATGTCAGGACCTCATCACCACTCGCAACCAGTTTCTAGTAAAGTGTATAGATTTAATGTTAATAGTCATCTGATGATGCATACCTGGTTGGTGGAAAGTACGCGTTAAGTTAAAGAGTTTCGGTGCCAGTGGAAAATATGTCGTATACCTACGACAAAGGTTCTAGTTAGACTCCAAGCTACTAATCAATTACAAATATTATTGGAGCAGAATATATGCTTCAGTAGAGCGTATTTACAAGCCATCAATTATTAAATTAGTAGGTAACGAGCACCGGCTGTACCTAACAAATAATAAATTTAGGTCCTCTATTAGATTGATATCAAGTTAAAAGGGAAACTACCAGTAAATATACATGTATTTTTTCAAAGGAAAACACGTCCGTTATTACTTTTCCGAACTCCTGAAAACCGTAGCTTTTCGTTTACCGTACATTCTGAATTATCTACAGTTTATGATTATAACAGAGTGTTAGCATTCACTCATCGAAATCGATTAGGTTCGTAGCGGAATGGCTCTGAAAGGGAGGAAGAGAGACGAAACGAGAGGCAGAGAGAGACGGGGCGAGCAGCAGGTCGGTAAATCTGCTAGTTCCACTACACTGCAGCGGGGTGTCACATCCCCGCTATTATTATTAAAACAAATATATGGGCGCCGTATGAAATACGTTTATGGAGTTGTCGGAAATTATCCGTGGGAATATGAAATTAGAATTGTTTTTGAACGGC
>JAPWTK010001327.1:0-58273 GCA_029963805.1 Aromia moschata
AATATAAATAAAGTACTATTTAGCATCCCTAAAATGCATGCCAAATTTAGTCTGAAACATTGACAACATCCAATCAATACTGGTGAATAGAAAATCAAGAAAGGGTTTCATCTACCAAAGGGGAATATTTTTACAAAATGGATGTATGAAGCTCTGTGCTAAAATTGTTGATGACATGTTGATGACTATGAAATTACCAATGCCAAGAAATGCGAAGAGTTCAGACAGCGAAAAGCAGATAATTTTTTCTGTTCAAGTTCAATATTAAACTTGGTGCACACCCACTTTGGGGCATGTTGAGGTCAGTGGTGGATTTGAATTTCTGGTATAAAAATCGCTAATGTGATTTCTTGGAGTCCAGGCATAATAAAATTACAGTTAGCTTTGGTTTTTGTACCAAACCCTACAGAAAAAAGGGGCAATAAATACCTACATGTTTTTAGAAAGATGTTGGGAATCGCACTATGTACTTTTAATTATCAACAATGATTTTGCCATTTCTAAAAACTGTACAAATGTCTACTATTTAATGCAGACCTCTGCTTACAAAGATACAATGAACTTTATGAGTTTATGACCTAGTTTTCTTAGATGTTAAACCGGATAAATCATTTTTTTTATTATTAGAATGATGGTAACGATATTTTTTCCAGAATTTTCATATTTTACATAGTTCTAATGACTAGAAACTATTAGAGAATAACAATACAAACAAAGTTCATATATATTGTTGAGATGGACAAATTATTATTCTCTACAATTCGAAAATTATATTATTCTGTTCGATCTCCTTAATTGAAATGTTCTATTTGTTTCTTTCAAATACGATTCTGGAAGAGATGCATCAGGTAAATTTATTTTCTGCAAATATAAACCGAGTTTTTTTAATTTCTTACAACTACTCTATAAGTAAAAACCTCAGAAACATTGATTAAAACAATTTCATTTAGATTTTTTCGATTACTTACATCCACCAATATTTATATTAACCTAGTTATATTAGTTATCTTAGGCGAAGGATAACTTTCTATTTTATGATTTTTTACAGATAAAATTGAACGCAAAGATAATTACCTCTTTTTATGCTACAAAAATTTAGACCTCATTTTAGGAACTAATTAAAAAAAATAGTCCGTGTATGTTGACTATCGCTTCAAAAATAAATAAATGATATACCGATAACTGCTTTAGTTACTAATAACCACGAAACTGTAAATACACGATTTGACCTAATTTTTTAAATTTCTTCCGTTATAATATTTCCAGAAATGACAATCGTGATATAGTTACATATACTAACGTATTACACAACTGGTTAACCGAAAATCATTGTCGCATATTATAGAATTTTAACTTACAATTATTTATTTGTAATACCTTCTGGACATCACGATGTACATTTTTTTATTTGACGAGAAGATATATGTATTTGCTCATTGTATAGAGAATAACGAAAAAAGCAATTCTCAAATAATTAATAGTACCAATGTTTTGTGCTGGAACTCATATACTGGAATAGCCTTCAGCTGGTCGGTTACAGCCGTTTGAATGTCTATCTATGAAATTCTATGGTCCCAGAATGACGTCCCTTGAGGTGATTTTTCAATCTCGGGAAGAGAAAATGAGGAGAATTGAATGAGGGCTGGAATGAGGAATTATATGAGAGTTAAATGAGGGTCGAGATGAAGGTTTAAATGAGGGATAGCTCTCATCCAGGCCCAGGCCGGGTGGGGGGGGTGCGTGACGTGACGCATGACGCAATATATTCCAGGGGCACTCCCATAATAAAGACATAGAATGTCAAAAAGTCACAAGGATTCAAATCAGGCGAATACGGAGACTGATGAGCCACGAATGTTTTTACTGGCTGAAAACTCGTTTACTGAAATGGCTGTATGCCAAGGCGCATTGTCGTGATGCAACATCAAGTTGTTCTTGATGTTTGGGCTCACACGCATGACCCTCAAAGTTTTTCAAGAACCTCTCTTAGAAGTAGTGATTTACTGTTTGACCTGGAGGCACAAACTCTTTGTGGACAATTCCCTGGCTATCAAAAAAGCAAATCAGCATGCATTTGAGCTTCAACTTGCTCATTCTTGCTTTTTTGGGTCTTAGAGAGCTTGAAGTGTGTCATTCCATGCTTTGGCGCTTGGTTTCCAGGTCGTACTCGAACACCTAAGTCTCATCACCAGTAATGATGATAATTCTCTCTTGATGTCCTTTTGTTCATGCGAAAGGTTTTTTGGAACCATTTTGGCGCAGCTTTTTCTCATCCCCAATTCGTTAGTCAAGATCTGATGAACAGTGGTGTGATTCAAATTTAACTCTTCCCCGATCATTCTTGTCGTCAACCGACGATCTGAACGCACAAGATCCCGTATTCTATCGACATTTTCATAAATTCTTGAAGATGAAGGCCTTCGGCGGCGTGGTTCATCTTCAATAGACTCTCTTCCTTCTAGAGAATGACTCCGAACCACCGAAAAACCTAGGATATTGAAAAAAACACTGTCTCCATAGGCGTATAGAAGTTTTGCAAAAGTATCCGTTGCGCTATGTCCAAGTCTGAAGCAAAACCTGATAGCACACCGTTGCTCAAAATTAATGTCACTCGTTTTTAAAACGCACTAGAAAAAACCGGTTTACGAAAACAGTTACAAAGAACAAACAAATGACTCTAACAAATTCAAGCTTGTAACGAAGGTGCATTACATGTTCACCTACTGCCCTTCCAAGTCCCGTCACCGCAGTATTGCTAGATTGGACGCTACGTTGCCAGACTCATTACTTAAATTACACACCTCGTATTTGGAAAAAGTGCTAACGAACAATTGAGACTTTATTATTAAATATTATCTATATATGTATAAGATGATTCAATTGTGTCATTTAATTTTATTTATTTCGTGAGACTGTCTACACTGTCAATATTAGGGATTCTTACATAGTGCGTGTAGGAGTGAAAAATAAATGATTGCACGTACTATTTCTGATAGCATTTTATATGCAATATGGCAATTTTGATTTACTTTCTTCATAGCACTTGATATACAATACACTTCAATTTATTGTACTTAGAATCATAGTTGTTAATACTGTGTATTGTACAAATAAATAGCTATATTATTCTCAATGCTATCATTTATTATTCGCATTGTTGTTCACAGAAATCATTTTTTAATAACAATCCTTTCTCTATTAAGTATACAATTAAACATTTTCGAGTAAAAATATCTTATCGTGCCTTCCTGTTTAACGTATTTTTGTTACTATTAAACGGTTCACTGAAACAGTCATGTTCTAGTTCAGATTTCTCATTCTAATCTCACTCCTCTCGTGATTTATTACATTATTTAATGCAATTATTGTCTTCATAACTATGGACAGTGATTTCGTTCTGAGTAAGTGGAAAGCATATTTTTTAAAATACACGACTTCTTTACGGATTTTGAGATTGTTGATCTGTAAACGTGGAAATTTTTGAAACAGTTACGAATTTATTCAGGCGCCAGCGATTGGAAAAAAAAACGAAAAAGTGAAAGCTTAAGCAAGGTATAAGTAAATGGAAATATAATACAGTGTGGAAGAGCCAAATGGAATAAATTCAGTAGCTCCATTATTATGCATTTTTTTAGAAAATCTTGAGACACATCAATTTCTAATTCTAAAATGACATCTTGCGACGTAAAAATGTCATCCCTTAATTCAACCCCCTTCAGGTGACAGCTACAACCCCTAAATTTTCAAATTGGAAGTAAGGGCTTGTGATACTTCATTTGAAAGGTCTTTTCATTCTCTATTCAAAACTGCTATGTGGTTTTAAATTTTATTGCAGAAATTAACAAGAAAAAAGTTTCTCCAGCGTAGGTAATTACAAGTGTTATTCTTCTTATGTGAAATTATGAAAGATTGTGTGGAGATATTGCCGGACATTGACTTCGTAATGTGCTGGTGCACCATCCTGCTGGAACCATATTGCATTACCTGGAAGTTGTGGGTTTCCTTCAGCTGAATACAAGTTTGCCATCGTCGGTACAACATTATTTTGGAGCAGCGCTAAATAAGTTACTCCATTCAAATTGCCGTCAATGAATAAGGGACCAATGATATTTTCTCCAATTATTTCTGCCCAAAACATTAATTTTCTCAGGGTTTTGCGTGTGTAGTTCTCTCATCCAGTGAGGATTTTCTCTCGACCAGTAACGACAGTTTTGGCGATTAACATGGCCGTGAATTGTAAATGTAGATTCATCCGGAAAATAAAACATTTTCTATTTGTAAAGTATTGTCATCTATAATTTGCATTATTTGTTCACAAAAGAGAATTCGTCTATCAAAGTCGTCTTCCGCGAGCTCATTAGGTGATACCAGCGTATATGGGTGCATCTAATTTTCTGTCAATGCGCGGGGAATCGAGGAATGGCTAATATTTAATGCTGAAGCTGTTTGACGACTCGACGTATGTGGATTTTCTTCAAGCATAAGCATTATATCCAATTTATGATTATCACTGAGTTTATTGGGAGGAATTTTCTTTAGCTGCCGTACATGTCCACGTTCCCGAAACTGTTTCTCTATTTTACTTACGGTATCTTGAGATATCGGCGGCAACTCGGGTATTTTTCTTGAAATAGGCGGACAACTTCGGCCTGCGTTCGTGTTGTCTCCGTAACCAGTCATCTGCAGAATCGTTATCTTATGCATTTCTGTTAGGTAAACCATCTCTCTGAATTGCAACACGAAAACTAAAGCAAAAAGTTTAACACTGATAACTGTTAACTACTGTTACAATGACAAGCACGTTTATTGGTAATTTCACTAAAGCTGATGTTGGCCAACTTCTTAAATTTCAGGTTTGTTTTTTTTGCTGCTTGCTCGTTTTTGTCGTTCGATTGTCAAGCAAACAATTGTACGTATTTATTAGTAAGCTTTTATCTTATAGTAGGGAATGTCGGCAATTACAGACATTTATTTTTTGTTATTATTAACATTTCAGAACCTAAAATTGACAAATAGTGTTACTTATAAAAGTTTTATTTGAATGTAACGAATTTCCTACGCTGTAGAAACTTATCTTTTATTCTGGTTAATTTCTGCAATAAAATTGAAAACCATAGCAGTTTTGAATGGAGAATGAAAAGACCTTTCAAATGAAGTATCAGAAGCTCCTACTTCCGATTTAAAAATTTAGGGGTTGCAGCTGTCGCCTGAAGGGGTTGAATTAAGGGATGACATTTTTATGTCGCAAGATGTCATTTAGAATTAGAAATTGACATGTCTCAGGATTTTTCCTAAAAAAATGCATAATAATGGAGTTACTGGATAACCATTTGGCTGTTCCACACTGTATAATGTATCCAGATAAACATTTATTTTCTTCTTCAAGTTCTTTCCTCTTGAACCGCCTGTAACAGCCCAGACCGACCGTAACCCAATAAATGTAATAAAGAACTATCCAAAAAAAAAAGTCATCAAATCTGGCTATGAATGAGATATGGAAATAGCGGTTATGTCGAGGCTCAAAGGGAAATGTTATTATTTGAGAAGTAGCTGTCACAATTGTAAAATAAATAATAGCTGTTACATAATATAAAGCCTAGAAAATTAAATGAGGTTATAAATCTAAGATAGAATAGAAATACATCTTTTTGCTCGACCAACTTTGACGACGTTTGTTTTTTTTTTGGATGGCTTGTTATTTTGTTTTCCAAGAAACATGTACATGTGTCTATTCCTCTCGTTTTTGAAACTACATAATATGTACAATTAAAAATCAATAGAAAACAGGATTGCACAAATTTATGGAGAATTTTACAAACTTATGTCCTTTTTGTTCATTAAAATATTTTAGTAAATGTCTTAATGACTGATGTACCCGACTTGACTATAAAAACTATTCATACTCGTATGATTAAAACTTTGAAATTTTCTGAATCTTACAATTTATAAAACAACTTTCCTTAATAGAATATGATTTTCAACTTTAAAATGTACCGAAGAATAAAAATCTTATTAGGGGCCATCCATAAATTACGTCACACAAATTTTATGTTTTTTTTATATCAATTTAAATTTAGAAGTAATTAAATTAATACAACACTTTTTCCAAATTATTTTAGATTTTGACATGTGACTTCACAAAGCTTTTGAACCCCCTGCCCCTTGTCACACAATGTCACATTTCGTTGACCCCCCTTAACGTGTGACGTAATTTATGGATGGCCCCCTCATTTCAATTACTTTTCATAGTCAAATTTAATTTTATCGCAGTCTTTTACATAGAATTTTGCGGTTTCGAAGGAATCTAAGATACCATTTGTCACGTTCCTGGTTGCTCCTAGGCTAACCCAAACCTCGTACTCGTGCAAAAGTCTGACCTTCAGACCACCTTCTTCATGTTCTCATAGCGGTAGAAGCTATTTCAAAATTTTCTTGTTATGTCATGAAAATGTATACCAATTCTCGTTTGTGTTTACCAAAAAACTCGATTTTAAAATTAGGATAATTGTATAAAACAATGTAGTGCACCAGATCGAGTCATTCTAACATTTTTAACATGATTACATAAATACTGTTTCTGGTGAAATCATACGAAAAATACATGACAATTCGATATATGTATGTAAACTTAATTTATAATAAATAAATCCACTTTTGTGCTTTTGCTTCGAGAAACATAAAATGAAACCAGCAGAAAAGTTAACAGTTTTTGTATCATTGTATCAAATCAGCTTGATAGAAGCCTGTATAATGAGTAAAGTTCGGAAATTTGTGTTACAACGAAGGGTTCGACACTATAAAACTCTATGATAATGAAAATATAAACTGTATTTTTAAGCGCCTTGTAAATTACATATATACGCGTGTATTTCTTACCCCTGCATACCCACGCCACTGACCGGATCCTTCCCGATGTCCCAGGACTCTCATGCGGGAACGCTGGATAGGTAAATGAGGTTTTACATGCGGTACGTCAGGATTTCTGAACTCTAATAATGAGTGTTGCATTTTTTTTAAAGTTTATTTTACACATTTTATTATATTGTTTTGGAGGTGTACAATTTTTAATCCTTGGAATTGGTTAAAAAAATATATAAATATATGCTGTAACACGAGGAAGATCCCGAACGTCTTACGGAAATTTAGTTTCGATTACACTCTCCCAGTTTGAAATATTTTGTAGTTTTTGTGAAGCTAATAAAAGATGTAATGGTACCATTTTCCGAACGTAACCGGTTTACAAGCTTTCAGCAATTAAAGAATGCATCCCCAAATCCTGTTACAAGAATTTGGTTAGCGAATCTTGTGATGGAGCTCAAGAAATTCTCGTGAATGTCACGAATGTACTTAAATGTCACACCTTTCATTCTAAGGTCACTTTTGAAGGTCGTTTGAAAGTCAAAACATATTTTTATAAGTAACCTATTTTGACATTAGACCTGGATAAAGGATTGAATCCTACGACAAATAATGGAGGAACAAGTGACGTCAGATTAAGGTTAATTATGTCCATTACTAGGGTAAACTAGATTACTAAAAGTAATCTAATCCGTGAAAGTGATAGAAAAGAATAGTGGTCTGGAAAAACTACTTTGAGATTAAAGTAATGTAAAGCTTTACCTTTACTTTATGTACCTTCACTAAAATTACGTAAGATAATTTCAAGGTCATATCAGAGTCATTTCAAAGCAATTTCAAGGTTTAGCAATTCATTCATATTTCAGTTTCTGATATCGAAATATGCAGGTGCGTATAAAAAATACGTTTAACCTTCAAACGACCCTCAAAATGATATTTAAGCAAATTCATGACCTTCGCGATAAGTTATTGACCTCAGTCATAAGATTCGTAATTCAAAATCTCGTGATGACAGGAAATGAGGATGCAGGATTTTCAACTGCTAAAATTTTGTAACGTGTAAACGATTCACGTCAGGGGAATGGTACCATTATGACATTTTATGGGCATGTCAACAACTAAAATATGTACATATATTCCAAATTGGGTGAATTTAACCTAAACCAAATTTCCATAAGAGATGTGTATGAGGTCTTTTGCAAAATAAAGGTACGGTGCATCGAAATACTTTATAGTAGTTTCGTTTAAATATATTAACGAAGCAGCATACACAGAATTCATTTTCTCTAAATTAAAAATGGTATCGGTGTTAAATTTAATTACCTGGCAGAGAAGGATGAGTTACTGTCAAAAACGTTTCATAATTTGGAAATAAAAATGTGTTCTTTTATAATTTATTGTTAAAATAAGTTTATTTCTAAATAATATAAAAAAATTAAGTTTAAGAAAGAATTTCCAAACAACATAGTATTATACTGGTGAATAAAAACACTGTATCAATCTGCATAATAAATCCCTCTTTGCAGAACGACATCGTCAGAGAAACCCCGCCGCCTCCAACCACGAGGAGCCCCTCCAAATCTCGAACGCTCTACGACTACCAGACAGTAAGTACTCCAATAGTTAAGTCATTCTACCAGAGTAAATATTTTTTAAGCGTGTTGTAGCGTACAAGGACCTCATCGAATCCCAGTGTCTGCTGGAGATCCTGAATGGCGGCAGCGAGAGCCTCATCAGCAAGTGGATATCGGAGGGTGGCAAGATACTCCGTCGAAGATATTTTCGATATACAATCAGCCGATGTCAAAGCGACAGGTTAGTAAGTGACAAAGGATAGGTGTAATATATAGACATCCAAAAAAAAACGTCATCAAAGTTGGCCAAGAAAAAAGACGTATTTCTATTCTTATTCGAATTTATAACCTTATTTACCTGTCAAAACTGTCACATCATATGACAGTTATTGTTTATTTTACAAATTGTGACAGTCACTTGTCAAAAGTTTGACATAACCGAAAAGCTTACGACATGACTGCTATTTCTATCTCTCTCGTCCATAGCCAGAGTTGATTAAGTTTTTTTTGGATGTCTCTATACATATGTGACAGAGGTGATAGCTCCACTTTCACATTGGTCATAGAAATACAGTACAACCTCGATAAGAAAATAATACTGAAGTATCAAAAAACTTTATTAGAGAAGCTCTCCATTCACTAAATCTAAGAGATACGAAATAGTTTTAGAGAATTTGCGTGCGCCTTGAAAGCAATATCGAATATGATATTTTTAAGTGATCGGCATTGATAGTTTTATTTTTTAATGTAGGTTATTGTTAATAATCCTTAATTTTGTAACTGGAATTTGTTACCTTATTAATATTACTAATCTTTCATTTATTGTGTTCGAATAGTTCACACTACCCCGTCTTCATATCTTCTTATAAACATGTATAGTCCTTCTATTTTTAATTGAAAATGATAAATACGCCTGGGGAACAAAATAGCGGCGCAACTCTATGATTCCATGGGCGTGCATATATCTTTTATAAATTCGAAAATTGTGAAATAATTTTTTTAATTCAAATCAATATAGGAGATTAAAATTAGCCTGCATACAAAACTCTTAATATTTTGTAATATAATTTGCTGTAAATAATGCTCATTTAGCCAGACAATCTCAAAAAAATTGTCTGTTTTAATAAACCTAGCTGAAATACACGTCACTGGCGTCTTAAACAAGTCAGAATTCCAAATGTCGTAAATCATTTTAACGACGTCGTAAAAAATTTATGGCACAGTGGACCGAAGAAGTATTAGCAATGTATTAAATGCAAAGTAGTCTAATAGTCTCGTTGACCGGTGTTACCGCCAGTGGTTTACTCTGTGCCGCCAGCCGCCGTTGCCGGCTCTTCAAAATTTTCTTAAGTATAATAATATACATAAAGTTGTTTGAATTTATAATTATTTTTTCCAGCAATTTTAAACGCTTTATTTTAATGTTAACTAATAAATTTATATACAGTGCGTCCATAAAGTGACGCATAAATTCATTATTAGCTAAATGAACAATATTATTGAAAATTCCCGAGACAGGTCAATTTTTGATTGCGATTTACTATTTTGTCACATAATAATTTAATATACAGGGTGTCCCACCTTCGAGTAATGACGCCACCACCGATTTTTTTAAATGGAATACTACATTTTTTTTTCAAGTTTCGGATGACCCTGGCCGAGCTGAGTCCAAAAATGTATCACAAGTTGCTTCTATCTATTACAGGGTGGACAACAATACATAAAGTGTTTATGAAAAATTTCATTAGAAAGTTATACGTTTCTGTATTTTTAGAAAAGTCACAATAAATGCTCAAATTGTTCTCCGTTGACTGCTAAACAATGACCGAATCGGGCAATACATTCGCTTCTGACATTTTGTAACATAGCAGGTGTTATGTTTAACGTTTCTTGCCTGATTCGATCTTTGAGCTCACGGATGTTCTCGGGTCTATTAGTATAAACTTTAGATTTCAAATAACCCCATAAAAAGAAATCTAGTGGAGTAAGATCAGGTGATCTAGGGGGGCCATTCCACTGATCCTCTTCTTCCTATCCACCGATCTGGAAAGGTTCTGTGTAAAAACTCGCGCACAGCTATAGCAAAATGTGGTGGTGCACCATCCTGTTGAAACCAAATTCTGCCGTCTAAAGTATTGGCTATTTCAATATCAGGAAATAGCCGGGTCAAGTCAGGAATTAATGTATATTGTAAAAAATTCAGATACAATGCTCCTGTCAAATTTTCATCAAAAAAGTATGGACCAACAATTCTATTTCTCACAATACCAGCCCACACATTGACCTTTTGTGGATGTTGCGTATGGTATTCTTGCATCCAGTGTGGATTTTCCTGAGACCAGTAGCGGGTGTTTTGCCGATTAACATGCCCGTTCAAAAAAAACGTTGCCTCGTCAGAAAATAAAATATTAGCAATGAAACCGTTATTTTGATTATTGTGGTCCATCATGTACTCGCAGAATTCAGTTCTTCGGTCAAAGTCGTCTTCAGCCAATTCATGGATGAGGCGTACTCTATAGGGATGGTATTTTACCTTTTTAAAAATATTCGATACTGAAGACTTTCCAATATTCAAATCCCTAGATACTTGCCGTACTGTACAATGTGGATTTTCTAGTGCCGACAAAATTACGTCTTGTTGAACATTTTCATTAATTTTAGGTCTACCTTGCCTTGGTGCATCCCTCACGTGTCCTAATTCTCTGTATTTTCGCTCTATTCTGCTTACTGTAGATTGTGAAACAGGTTCACGATCTGGGTGCATTTCATGGAATAATCTACACACCTCTTGTTGAGTCCGCATTCTGTCGCCAACACCAATCATCATTAAATTTCAATCCTATCCCTTTCATTTAAAGGCATTTTCAACAAAACGTTTTAAATAAATTAGATTTAGGTTTCACTTAAAGTACCTACTTTGAAGCGTTAACAATACAAAAGTGAACTCTAAATAGCCGTTTTTAATATGGCAAAAAATGACAATGACAATCAAAAAACAAATGACAAAAAAATAACGAACCACGTATCGCGCCTCGCGTCATTCGCGCGTCTTGTCCAAACTGGTGTTTATTAAAGTAGTTGTATTTTTGTATCACAATAACGTTAATTTAATTTTTTTAGTGCGTTTAATCAGCAATACATAATTTGTAATTTTTGTACTGTTGTCCACCCTGTAATAGATAGAAGCAACTTGTGATACATTTTTGGACTCAGCTCGGCCAGGGTCATCCGAAAATTGAAAAAAAAATGTAGTGTTCCATTTAAAAAAATCGGTGGTGGCGTCATTACTCGAAGGTGGGACACCCTGTATATTAAATTAGTATGTGACAAAATAGTAAATCGCAATCAAAAATTGACCTGTCTCGGGAATTTTCAATAATATTGTTCATTTAGCTAATAATGAATTTATGCGTCACTTTATGGACGCACTGTATATATATATATATATATATATATATATATATATATATATGTGTGTGTGTATTTTTTTTAAATATTTCCAAACTAGCTTTCTAAGAATGTCACGAATTAACAGTTTACTGAAGTATGAAGTATACTTGTATAGTGAGCTTAGCAATTTTAGAAAATATATCTGACAACCTTGCTTTTTTCTACCTATTTTCAACATAGAATGGAAATAGAATATATTTAGAACAAAATTACTGGATGCCAATCTTCTTTTAGAAACAATACAATTGTAAAGAAATATTTTTTTCGGAAAAGTGGAAAATGTAATTTTTCCTCCGAACTGAATCTGGGAAAAAATACATATATCGGGCGACACAGGATGGTAAATCTCCTTTTAAGTTTTAAAATTTTCAGTCATTCATAAAAAATCTTTTACGTTCATCACAAAACTTTTGACAGGAGTATAAACGACTTCTATACTGGGTGCCCGGAAATTAATGGAGAACCTTTTGTGCTGATGGCGGACCTCAAGCCCGTCCAGAAAATGGATTTTCGTCTTTAGTAATGGTCCCACGGTTTTTGAGATTTTTGGACTTTTAATTTAAAAAAATAAAAGAAGAAATAGACAATCTCAAGGTCAGAAAACTCAAGCTTTTCTAGAACCTAGAGTGTTCTTTTGATAAAAATAGTGTTTCATATATGCTACCTTCAATCAAATCAGGTATTGAACTGATTTTGAATAAAATTGCGTTATACCATATTAAGATCAATATTAGAGAGGTAATTTTTTAGAAAGTTAGCCAAAGTTGGAAAGTTTTTCGCCCATTTTTTTTAAAGTCAAAAAAATCTCGAAAACGGGACTTACTAGACACGAAAGTTCATTTCCTGAATGGACTTGAGGTTCCCCATCAGCAGCTAAAGGGTTGTCCATTAGTTACCAGACGCCCGCTATGACTTCCGGTTTCACCGGAAATAGGTGCTTGCTACTAATTTAAGATTTTCAAAAAGAAGCTCTATATTTCATTATAAATTTGGGAACAAAAATTTTCCGAATTCAATAACTTCAAATAAGGAAGTCTCAAAACCACACATATTTTTTAATCATTTTCTAATTTTCTAATGGGCGTTTATTGAACATTTAATTCCACTGTAATAATTCTAGAGACCATAAAAATACCAAATCATTACTGAAACACATAATCGTTTGATAGATAAGGCAACAATCATTTTGTCACAGCCACCCCACAATAAACAAAGATTGATTTAAAAATAATTCTAATCTAAATAAAAATAAATCTTAAATATAAAATTGTTACTCGCAAAAAGTAATGGTGCTGATAGCTTCCATAGCAGTACTTTCTACTGATACAGTGGTACAAACAGAATACTATTTAGGAAACATATTTCAGTGCTTTGAAAACTGATTGATTTATTGTTACACAGAATCAGTGGCGGTCGGTGGAATTTGACATGCTCGTATTTTCTTAAGGAGGCATGGGACCCACACCATAATTTAGGGGGTGGTTACTAGACTTAAGTAGAAGGCTATAATGGCAAAAAGTCTTCAGGGAAAACTTGCGAAATTATTTATCCAAAAATGGCTGCCTCCGGGCAGATCTTGGAAACGAAATATTTTTTATAACCACCGAGTGAATACAATTTTTTTTTTATACTTGTGTTTTTCTCGAAATTTTGAGATCTATAAAAGTAATAGAAATTTGAATTTTTATTTCATCAAGATTTCGTCTATGAGATTTTACAATAGTTGTATCTTGAAGGAAAATAAGATATTTGCAAAAATCACGTATATAAAAAATGACTATATTGACTTGATTATATGATTATACTCGTATAATCAAGTATAAAAAATTGTATTTACTCGGTGATTATGAAAAAATATATTTTGCAAGCCGTTTCCAAGATCTGCCCGGAGGCAGACAGAGAAGATTTTTTGCCATTACAGCCTTCTACTTAGGTCTAGTAACCACCACCTAAAATATGGTGTGGGTCCCATGCCTCCTTACAGAAATACGAGCACTGCCACCACTGCACAGAATGCAAGGATAATAAAACATAGTGATAAAACAAAACATGCAGCTATAGTTAAACCTTATTCTTTACATAATATGAAAGTTATAGGTACGAAAACTTTCTGGTCATGAGGAAAGCAACTACCCGTAAACAGTCAAATATTGAGGAGGAAAGAATAAAATATTAAGCAATTATGGGATCACTTAGACACCACCCTCAGAAGAATTAGAACCCATCACAATCATAAACAATATGAAACAATTCCTCAAGTGTTGCAAATGGAATATGCAAATGGTCTCGAATAGATAACAAATTAATAAATACGTTTTTTTTGCATCAATGCCAAACTGCAATGGACAAACTACAGATTACAGAACAATGGATATTGGACAAACTACTAAAGATATTTGCTTATTATCTTACTCTTTTCAACTCTTTTTTATGGGTTGTTGCTCTAGTTTTTGTACCTGCCTGACGTTTTTTTATAAACTTATGATGATATATTTATTTTTACGTTGTCACCGCGTTCTTTCAACCCATTAACGCCCAAACGGACACAATTTTTCGTCCTTTTGGAGCGTCAATCTCGAAGGGAAATTAATGAATTCACTCAATAAAAACAACGTATCCTATGTTTTCGGATATGATCTTTCGATTTCCGGGGTGATCAAAATTGTGATTAAATGTTCTAGAAAAAATATATGACTTTATGGAGAAAAGTACTGAAAATTTGGGAATTTTTTTTATATTTAATTTTTTAGTCCAAAAAGTACTCTAACCTACACCGGATTTTGGAGGAGAGGCGGAGGCAATAGTTGGAGATGTTGATACAAAACTGGCCGCCATTTTGAATCCGCCATCATTAAAAATTAAAAATTTAGTCAAATATATTCTGTAGTATTGTTTTGATTGAGGAAAATGACTGTGGATCAAGATAAACTCACAATAACATTATTTTCTCGTTAAATACTAGATAAAAATTCATATTTCATGAGATTTTATGCAATGTCCGCCATTTTGAAAAGATTAGGAGTCAGTTGAGGTCGGCAAAAAAATCCTATCATCAACTCCAACTATTGCCCCACCTCCCTCCACAATCCGAAGTAGGTTAGAGTATTTTATGGACTAAAAAAAATAAAAAATAAAAAAAATCCCAAAATTTTCAGATTTTCTCCATAAAGTCAGCCATATTTGTTTTCTAGAGCATTTAATCACAATTCTGACTCCGGACAACCCCGAAATCGAAAGATCACATCCGAAAACATTTGGATAAATGGTTTTTATTGAGTGAATTCATTAACTTCCCTTCGAGATTGACGCTCCAAAAAGGACGAAAAATTGTGTCCGTTTGGGCGTTAATGTGTTGTAACATAATAATTGATTCTAAAATGTAATAATTGTGTTGCTCTACTGATGGCCAATGGCTTATGTATATTTATACGTAATCAATAATACATGCAAATATAATTTTTATACATTATATTATATGTAAATACAATATGCTTAAAACGTTGTGTTAACTAATGAAAAAGGAATAAAGGGATATCATGATCCTATATCACCTGTTGTAAGAGTTGCCTTTGTCACGGTAGGATTTAAAACATAGAAGTACAACATTTTAAATTCCAAGTGGTAACAATGACGTTTTTCTCATAGGTAGATTACATGTATATATATGCTAGTCTAAAAACATGAGTATGGTATGGTAGTATTTTGAACTTTACATGGCGTTTCAGTCTAAAATGTTGTAAATAACAAACATTTTGAAGACTAATTACATAAAAATGAATTATAATCTTTGTTTCTAAGTTTAAAAGTAAACTCATTTGTGAAAAACGTTAGAATTGTAAGCAAAATAGGTGGGCAATGTAAATCATGGTAAAATTTTTCCAGATATGGCACATGGCCGGCCAAAGAATAACAAGAATTCTGCAGAGGTTTTCCAACATATCTAATTAAGGGCACCGCCACCGTAAATAAAACCGTTGACGACAGTGCTGTAAATGATTTAGGCGAGAACGGTGACTTTTCCGGATTGCGCAGAAGACGCGCCACAAGGCACTATTTCCAAGAAGCGAATAAGGGGCAAACTCAGTCGCAGTATTTAAGTTTCGGCCAAGACGGATCAGCCCGGTAAAGCAGAAGCGGAGTCTACACTTGAGGGATCCAAAGCTGCTGTCATAAGTACCTTGTTATATGGTGTCATTGAAGTAACGTTACAATCATTAACTTTTTGAACATACTCTTTTCGAGTTTTCACTGTTGTAAATGGCTTGAAATTTAGAGTCTTTTAGCATTTTCACCTTTTTCCATAACCAACTAGACCTCATTAAATAGGAAATTTGTATTTTTAAAAAGGAATACCCTATGCATTTTGTATACTTTTTATTTAAAAAGTCAGGAGGCATAACAATTTTTTGTTCAAATTTATTTACAAAATTTTCGTTTTTATTTTTAAATCTATGGGTGAAATAAAAATTGGATGAAATTGCTACTGAACATGCTATTTTATTAGAAAAATATCTAAAATCGATTTTCGTAAAAACTGTAAAATTAGGAAACATTTGTAGTTTCAAAATCAATAAAATCAAATTTTCAAAGTTTGATTCAAAACTTTTTCAAACGGAATACCTCTAGTACATTATGTTTTTAAAATCAAATGATATTAAACAGTTAATAATATTGTTAATTAATCTTACATAAATGATATTGTTTCGATATTACAAACAAATAATTTTGATACCTTCTTACTCAGAATTACTTGCAAATTGATCATAAACAAATGTATACATGGTATCCCATTTACAAAGTTCCTATTTATTTCTTGGATGTACACTGGGTACAGAAATAGAGCTATAAATAGAGAAATAGATATAAACAAATCCCAATTTTTTAGGTGATTTGCAAAGAGGAACTTGGGGGAAATTGGTCGTAGGGAAAGAAAAAAAGTAAATTGAAGCTCTTGAAGTTTCTTTCTAGTTTTTGGATCTTGAGTTTAAATTTTTAGCATCAGCAGTTTTTGAGTTATCATAAGGAAATCAATCGAAAAGAAATTTTCTAAATTTTTGTTTTTTTATCTTTTAAAGGGTCCACGGATGGTAATAATTTTTTCGATATGTTCATCATAAAAGTCTTTTAGATAATTTAATTCTCTTAATCTTTATCTCTATCTTTAATTTGACCTGTCATTGCGCCCTATACAATGATTTTTCGCTGATTTATCACTGTTCAAGCAAAAATGTCATTATTGACTTTGATAATTTAATCAATTACTCGGGAAATAATGAACGTAATTTATCGTATGTTTAAATGAAATTGTTGATTGAAAAAGAGTAAAATATTGCATATTATGGATATTTGCATAACTTGGCATAACTTTGCAAATAATGGATATATACCAGCTTATTGACTGCAACTTTTCAATCTTAAGGAACTCCAAAGAATCCCTGATAGATTGTTTCAAAGCGCTGCGATTTTTCTTTCATAGTGCTCGGAATTATTAAAATTGTCGTTGGTGCTATAAAACAATGTACGGATCGATTTTTCACTTTTTGTTCATTTTTTAAGTTAAAAAGGTTTTTTTAGCAATAATCCAATTTGCAATCGATATTTACTTAGATCTTGGTTTACCGTAGCATAAATCATAAGGATGCAAATAAATGTTTGCGAAACATTGACTAATCTAAAACAATGTTTTTTTAACATTTACGACCTCTTTTTACAGTCAAGTGACAGTTGTATGTATGCAAACAGGTCACTAATGTGTACTACATTATCAGATTGTAAATAAATTGTTAAAACATAATTAATTATATTTAATTGTATAGAAACACTGAAAAATGAAGAAATATATTAATTCTTATAAGATTCTCCTCCTTTACATGAGTAAAGGAGGAGGAAGTAACATAGTTTTATTGTCAACTAGTTATATAATCAACTTTTTTTATTACCGTAAGTTTAATAATAATGTAACAAAGTTTAGACAAAAATACAGACAGCATCGAAATAAAGAAAAAAAGAAAGAAAAAATATTAATTTTATTGACCCAAATTAACACAAAATTGTAAATCCAGTCGAGTAACAAGCAAAACAGTAATTAACGTTACTGATTGACCAAAAATCATTTCTAATAATGATTGAATTGTAAATTTCAGGCGGAAGTAGCGGCATAGGGCAAGCACAAAGTCAGAGTAGTCCATATGGATGTGAAGAATGTTACGGTCCAGGATACGGTCCATACGATCAAGAGCAAACGATAGGTTTCGGCACGGGAAGACCGGGCCAGAAAACGCCAGAATTTATAGTCCAGGGCCGCCCTGGAGGCTATCCTCAACCTGGAAATGGGAGAAGTTCGGATCAGTTGGGCGGGAGGACCTGGACCGTATACTGGAAGGCCTGGCCAGATTGAAGACCCTGAACAGAACGGTCATGGCCGTCCAAGCGGTGGGTATGATGGCGGAAGACCTGGCGATTTTGGGCAAAGGCCCAAGCGGTGGACCTACAGGCTATGGGACCTCCAGAAGGACCAACAACTGCACATAATGGACAAATTGTTAGACGACCGGAACTAATTGGTGGAGGACCTGGATCTGTTTCGGACCAAATCAAGGTGGGGGGACACCCAGTCAATTTGTCAGCGGACCTCGCCAAGTAGTTGGAGGACCCGGACAAGTGGGTGGAGGCCCTGGCCAAATTCTCGGAAGACCGGGCCAAATATTTACTGGAACCGGACAAACGGTCGGTGGTCCAGGCCAAATCATAGGAGGACCTGGACAAATCGCTGGAGGGCCGGGGGTAAACCGATGGTATATCTGGACAAGTAGTTGGAGGACCCGGCCAAGTGGGTGGAGGCCCTGGCCAAATTATAGGAAGACCGGGCCAAATATTTACTGGAACCGGACAAACGGTCGGTGGTCCAGGCCAAATCATAGGAGGACCTGGACAAATCGTTGGAGGGCCGGGGCAAACCAATGGTATACCTGGACAAATACCTGAATCAACTTACGGCAGAATACCTACTCAATTTCCTCAAGGACCTCCGGGGCAAGACATTACTAAGCAGCCTCTACAAATCAGTGGCGGCCCTTCTCAAGGTATCGGAGGTCCGGGCAAATGGTAAGGCCAGTTGGTCCAGATGGTTATGGGCAACCTGATCAAAACGGCATATCACGTAGGCGAATTACAACGCATGGGACTGGCGGAGATCAAATGGGTGCAGTTATAGACCTTGGAGATAGTGTTCAAAGGCCTGTTCAGCAAGCAGGCACATTTGGTGGACAACAGAGTGGCGACTACCAATCTAACCGTGGTTATTCAGGGAGATTTTCCGGGAAGTTTTCGGGAGAGTATGAAGGAGTTGGACCTCCTTACTCAGGATACGCAAGGCCAGAGGGAGGATCCCAAGTACTTGGACCAAGTGGCACGTATTATCAAGCACCAAGCGGTACTGGAATAACTTATCCAGCCGGATATAGTGGACAAGTTGTCAGTCAAGGTCCATCCAATGGATACCATCAAAGATACGATGGTAACGTTGTCCCTACTACGAGTCATAATGGTCAGGGTACCTATCAATATCCTGGAGGACAGGTGATTAGAGGAGACCAAAGGGTTATCAACCAGGTGTAGAGGGAGGTCAAAAGCTACCCCAACCATATACCGGACAAACTGTCAGTGGGCAACATGGAAATGGTTATCATGACACAACAAGACCGATTAGTTCTAGTACTGGGATTATTCAACAAACAGGTAATGGAGGTCAACAGCCACCTGAACAATACGTGGGGCAAGTAACTGAATCATATTGAAATGGCTTTCAAGGGGTAGAATTTCGGCTCAACCCAGCCTACAACCTTATTATCAAAGACCTTCCGGTCCTGGACAAAAGTAGTATGAACAGACACAGATTACCTTCCAGAAACTGGTATTGTACCCCAAGGTAGACCAGGATTGACCCAACCAGGTGCTCATACACATTCCGGACAAAATGGATTAAACGGACAAGGAGGTGGCAGGGGATACGGAGTTGGAGGTAATGGACAATATGATGCAAGTTTACATGGAGGGGTTCAACCGCAAACAGGTGGCGCAGGAACGGGTGGTACCGGTCAATATGGTGGTGGTCATTATGGCAATGGTGCCGGTCAGTACGGTGGAGGCGGTAGTGGAGTTCAGTATGGTCCAGGCGGTGGTGGAGTTCAGTACGGTCCAGGTGGTGGTGGAAGTCAGTACAGTCCAGGTGGTGGTGGAGATCAATACGGTGGAGGCGGTGGTGGAGCTCAGTATGGTGTAGGCGGTGGTGGAGGTCAATACGGTGGAAGGTGGTAGGGATCAGAACAGTGCAGGTGGTGGTGGTGGTGATAGTGGTGGTCAGTACGGTGCAGTCGGTGGTGGCGCGGGTCAGTATGGCGTAGGTGGTGACGGTGGTCAGTACGGTGGAGGAAACACCGGGCAGAATATTCAGGAGCTTGACGATTCGGATTCTCAAGTACAAACATCTGTTCAACAAACAAACAACGGTACACATGCTAATGCCCAAGCACAGGGAATATACGGTGGCGGTACAGCTCAATCTCAAGTTTCTGGAACATATACAGGATCCGGTTCTTTCAGTGCATCCGCCGGCTCAGACGACGGCAAGGGGGGGCACAAACCCAAAGTTGAAGGTGGAAGCTAGGAGCAAAAAGTGCTGCACAGGGTAGAGGCGGCGTAGGACAATCGCAGGCGCAAGTTGTTTTATCTTCAGAAACTGGCGATACACTGTCAAGTGCACAGACAGGAGGTTTTAACCATGGTACTCAAACACAAGTGCATGCGTCCGGAAAAGGGGGCATGGCTGACGCCCTAAGCGAACGGCCCAGGCAGCACTTCATCACAAGCACAGATAGGTTTTACACCTTATGACGAAAATGACGACGATAACCAAACAACCCCGTTTAGGGGCGGTGGAATGGCCGGTGCTCAAAGCGGTTCACATTCTGGTATGACGCAATCTCAAATTCAGGGTAAATTCCTCTATGGAATAAAATATACAGGAGGAGCCCAAGCAGGATCTGGCGGTACCGGTTTCGGGAAAAATTATACAATTAGACCGGGTCCATTTAAACCGGTTGATTTGACGTTCTACCCCGAGCGAGATGACAGTGCGTCATCACAAAAAACAAACCCAAACCCAAAGGTTAGACATACACGAGAACACTAATTCTACAATCGATCCAGTTGAAAATGATACAGAAAATGAACAAGAAAATGAACATGAAACTACACCAGAGAATGAACCTGATGATGTTCGCGACGCTGAAAATAAGCAATACGGAGGAGACGATGGGGACGATTACACCGAGTCAGGCGAGGAAGGGGACTACGATACTGCAACAGAGTCGCCTGCTACAAGAAGCATCATAACACAATCCTCAAAAAAATCAACGCCAACACATCGTGCTAGATCCTCTAGAAGATTTAGACGTGACAATCCATCAAAGTAAAGGAGATTTTCCAGAAGACGGCGCAATACTCAACCTGGTCAGGTAATTCCGGGTACTCCCGGATTTAAAATTCCATCTGGTTTTAGAGGTACCGTCAAGTCAATATCGAACGGCCGAAATACGTACGCGATAGGGAAAAATTCTCAAGCGCAAAGCGTTACATTATCCCCGGGTACGGGAAGAATAATTTATAGAAGGCCAGTTTACGCGGTTTCATCAAACACGCACTACAGAAATGGACAGTACGGTTACGGATCCGGTTATACGTATCAACCAGCATATCGACCTGTTCAGTACCTTTTGAAGAACGGCAAAGTGCTACCGAATTTTGTTTCCGTCACCAAATCTGAAACGGGGTCTAAAAATTTGTACACAGGACAAAAATTCCAAGAGTCTACTATTCGCAATCATCCAGTTGCGGGATATTTACCAATCATTGCGTATTAAACGGTGGGAAAAGAATGTGTTTTCCAAAGGCCAAAACAAACCCAGATGGAACGATAATGGGGTGTTGAAATGTATTATATTTAGATGTACGTAAGATAATATTAATTTTCATTATATTTGTACAAAAATACATTTTTTAATTCAATAGTTTTTCTTTTAATATCGACACGATTTTTAGGAAAAACTGGTTCATATTATACTCGTATACACTTTTATGTAAGAAAATCAGATAAATAAACTATGTGTTACAAAAAAATATATGGTACAAGGGTGTCCCATAATTATGTTAAAACTGTTAAAAAAAGGGGTGTGAAATTTTAAAGAATGTATGTGCGCGTACATATATTTCGTTATGGAGAATATTAAGGAAATGCCCCGCCCAACAAAGAGAGACAAAGAAGGAGTCCCCTTTAAAAAAAAAAAGGGGGGGGCGGGCGGCGTACTGGTTATTTAGGAGGGGGAGGGGGGCCCGCGCCGGGGCGGTGTGTTGATGGGAGGAGAAACCGCCCAAAAAAAACACGAACTTTATGGTGTTAACAATTGCTGTGTTTCTTTTACCTAAATTATCAGTATTAGACTGTTTCAAAAATTACTCTGAAAATATTGTTCAGGATGTCAAAAAAATGAGCCTGTGAAAATATCAGCGCTTAATTTTCATATTAAGAGGTGACTCATCGCGAGATTTTCCATTTCCATTTAATTAACATGGGAAACATTTTTTTTTCAAGATTTGGAATTTTTTTTAACTCTTCAACCGATTACAACAGGTCTACAAAAAAAAAAGTTTCTTCTTTGGATAAGACCCATCATTTCCGTATGTATTTTGATGCACTGAAACCAAATTTGGCAAAAAAAAAATTTTCTACCGCATCATTTTTTCTCTCCACCCCCATATAACCCCCATAAACTCTTTATAGGAGGAATTTTTTCTAAAAAAAATGTTTTGATTTTTTTGGTCGTTGATCACGAATCTGAAGTCAATAATAAATTTCGACTTAATGACAGCTGTCAACAAGCTGTCAAATTTTACCTACTAAAAAGTAATTTGATATTAAATCCATATTATTAAATTTGATGCTGGTTACGATTCTGAAATTAAAAAAATGAATTTTTAACCACACACACTTTTCTAAATAAAAAAAAAACCCAATCACTAAGTTTTTACCCCCAATTTCATTAGGTTCACAGTTTATTATTTTTTAACATTATGACGTTTTTGACATGTTTTTGTTTTAATGGAATAAGGTAAGAATTTGAGATTTTGGTGTGTCTTTAGCTAACATAATGTTTCAGATCTTTTCCTAATTTTTCCTTCAGTCTTTTACTAACAGATATTGTATTGGATATGGTAGATTATACTTATTTTCTGTAACTTCGTTAGAGAAAACATAATTAGATGCTATATCAAAAACGAACATGCGAAGATCATTATGTCATTCATCATATTACCATAAATGTTCTTACTCTAGCTATGGTGAGTACTTTTATTATATCTATTTAATAATAAAATTAACTATCACCAAAATGACCAAAATTAAAGACCAAAAGATTAGTAGTAGTACCAGTAGGACTAGTAGATGACCAAAATTAAAGAGGAGACTGTATAAGTAGTGCAGAAGTACTAAAACATATAATCCTTACCCAAACACAGTCCAGTTTTCTTTTCAGGTATACACCAAGTTTTCATCTCTCATGGCAAGTCTTATTAGCAACGTTAACTCTGCAGCATTTTCTAAAAAACGAAAACGTTTGCTTTTAAAATCAAACAAAAAACGGTAAACCTATAATCAATCAAATTATTATCTATTATATGATTCTACTAATAAACATTTGCTATTAGTAACATCACTCTAAAATCACACGAAAAATATCTGCGCCTCAGTGAGAAAATCTTCGAAACGAATTGCAAAATATTTTTTTCTTAATCACCAAGTAATAATAACGTATTTTTATTCTCCATATTATTTCGAAATCTCAAGATCTGTTAATGAGAATGCTAATTTATATTTCATACCAACATTCCATTCCTGATATTTTATAACATATGTTTAAGTTATAATATGTTTTTACACTTTATTTGATTTACAAATATTTTACAAGATGTTATCAAGATTTTCTGGTGCGCAAGAGGTTTTTCGAATTTTTGCTACTATAGCCTTCTATTTGGCTGTAATATTCACTCCCCAAAAATATGATGTATGTAGGTCCCATACGAAATTATGAGATTGTTATTTTTTGACATTGTTGATTCCTCCAACTATCACCGTTACCTTCTTCACCTTAATGCGGTTACATTAGGGTCCGTGATTTCCCTCACTATCATCGATGCGTATGCTGGTGCTTCTTATCTGCCATCTCTTTTTTAGTTGTCCTTTTTCATAACTGGCCAATGTCTGATGTACACATACGATATATTAGTTGAAAAAGAAAGTACTATTCTAAAGGAAAAACATAGTATTATTTGAGTTGTGTATTACAACTTTTTAAAAAATACGAGATTTGATTTGTCATATCCAAATAGTTTTATTTATTTATTTTTTATTTTGATATTTTACTTATTTTCTGATTTTCTCTCGGATCGTTAAACTAAGAAACCAACCCCATTTTTTGGATCTGGATATGAAACTACCTCATAAACTAGATTTTCAAATCAGATTTTGTTACACCTACCTATTTTTTAGTTTATCACCGACTTAATTATATAGTGCAGATTTGGGTGCAAACTATTTGATGGTCACTGTACTGTTCTTACCTAAGTCCAATCATCTCCAAATTTTTAACTTCCAGCTCCTTCCTCACTGGATTTTTATAATCCTAAAGCTTTCATTTACTTACATTAAATTTATTTTCACGTGTATCTTCTAATTATAACAGAAATCCATTTTATACTTTATTTTTATATCCAAATAGGAATGTCATATCCAAAGATGTGTTATGTACTGTAAAAATACTTTAATAAATTAAGAACTAAACCTTATAAATAAATATGATTACCTGTCATTCGACTATATTTTTACTGTTAGCGTCCATCATAATCATGAAAATAATTATTACGTATTATAGAGAAACAAATCTTCATCTCGCTATATTTTTTATCACAAGATCATCTCAGCATCACATATCAATATCCTATCACTAATATCATGTGCTCCCTTATATGCTTATTATATCTTTAAATCTCACTAAATGCTGAAATCCGACATATGGATAAATTAGGTATTTTTCTTGGTGTTTTCTGTATTCCACAATATTTAGGGATGATCATCTACAAAAATATGAACAAAAATCAACAACTGGAGTACCTATGTGTATATACCGTTATTATACATATTTCTAGCATGTTTCAAATATTGCACATATTTAAAATACTATAGATATTTTGATTTGAATATTGTAAAAGGTGTTTCTAAAATTGATGGTCAAAATTAGAGGACATGTAGGTACTTAGATCAAGGAAATTAATTTTTCATTTATTTGTTTAACCCTACTGTCCTGTTCGAGTCTATTTGACCCCAAATGGTTTTTCGTTTCTTGTTACATTACTGACACAGAGTTACTGACTATTCTATAAATATTGACTTTGTCTTGCAACTAGAAAAATATTATTTTAACTAAGAAATTTACTACAATGTTTTGTTTCTTTTTATTATAATTAATATATAATAATAATTGTTAATTGTTGCGTACGTAGATAATGTTGATAATGCCAATTTGACCTGTTATAAATAAAATTGTATTTTTTTAGCGCCAATCAGAATTATAATATTTAGGGTATTTAAAAAAACTTTTAGATTCACGGAGAGTTATTGTCTTATAATACATGAATGCATCATACATCAATACATAGAAAACGAATTTAGTTTATTTAATGTTTTATTTAACACCCATATTACAGGTGAGTAAGATCACCTCAAGTGGACCCCCTATTTCCCACTTGATCATGGGAGTCAAGTACAACTATTTTATTGTGAAGTATTCACTACCAATAATTAGAAACTGGAACAGTTTTTCAAAATTTACATTTTAACAACATTTTTTTTTGTAATGAAAATTTCGAGGACTTTTAATTAATAAATAGATTCCGAACCAATCGACAGAGATGAATGAATGAAATTGTCAGGATTTATTGTTAAATATCTATATTTTGTTAAAATACTCAAAACTAATAATTATTTATTTATTATCATATTGCTAATTAACTTTTAAATAAACAAATGAAAATTTCAATGACTTCTCCCTCAAACATTTTTTTTTCATTGGTTACATGCATTATACATATATGTTTAATATCCTAAAGAAAATTTCACTGCTCGCTATTAATTTAAACAATATAAATTTATTTATCACCGCCCGGCGAGCTCTGTTACTGATACAGCGCGCTGCCGGGAGACCTGGACTCACTTTAACTCCGGTCATTCGTAATTAACAATAACAATTATAAATAATGTTATTCAACGAATTTTATTTTTTTAAACATAATATAGTGAACAAATAAAATTAAGATAAAATAATTTCTTATTCTTAAACTAAGACAGAGGACTACCAAATAATTAAATATAAATTTTATAGCAACGCGTTATTTTATTTACTTTTAAAAACTTTGTTAGTGATAATTGTTTCATCTTATGAAACAAGCTTCCTACCACTGCAGTGATACAGAGAAATGAAGCGTGAAAATTTTGTAGTGATTTCCGAAAAAATGAGTCACGAGGCAAGTTCGGTTCACCTTTTAATTTTAAATTAATTGAATTCTTGAAAAATAAATTTGGTGCCAATAACATTAAAAAATCTCATATTTTTCGGACGGAGCGGAATCACAACATAAAAATAAATATAATTTTGCCAACCTAATCAATCACAAGAACGATTTTGCTGTTGAAGCGGAATGGAACTTCTTCGCCACATCCCATGGCAAAGGAACGTGTGATGGCTTAGGAGGAAGTGTAAAAAGGCAGGCTTATCGTGCTAACCTTCAACGTGACAACGATAAGCATATAACGACAGCACTTTCGTTATTCGAGTGGGCCAAAAGTTATATTTTTAAAAAATTAATTTTGGTTTCTGTTCTCAAGATCATGACTCGCATGAACAAAACTACAGGCAACGTTTTGAAAAATCTGTTACAATAAAAAATACTCGCCAGTTTCACTATTACAAACCTTTAGCTGGTGTATCACTGCAGTGTATAGCTTGTTTCACATGATGAAAAAGTTATCACGATAACAATGTTTTCAAAAGTAAATAAAATAACGCGTTTCTGTAAAATTTATTTATGTAACGTTTTTATAATTGTTATTGTTAATTACGACTGACCGGAGTTAAAGTGAATCCAGGTCTCCTGCCAGCGCGCTGTATCGGCAGAGCTTGCGGTGATATATAAATTTATATTGTTTAAAATTAATAGCGAGCAGTGAAATTTTCTTTTAGGATATCAAACTTAAATGTATAATGTATGTAACCAATGAAAAAAAAAAAGTCAATGTTTGAGGGGAAGTCATTGAAATTTTCATTTGTTTATTTAAAAGTTAATTAACAATACAAAGATAATAAATAAATAATTATTAGTTTTGAGTATTTTAACAAAATATAAATAGTTAACAAAACACCCCGAAAAAGTCATTCATTTATCTCTTGTTAGTTGGTTCGGAATCTATTTTTTAATTAGTAAGTCCTCGAAATTTTCATTATGTAAAAAAATTGTTGTTAAAAATGAAAATTTTGAAAAAATGTTCCGTAGTCTAATTATTGGTAGTGAATACTTCACGACAAAATAGTTGTAGTTGAATTTCGCGATCAAGTGCGTCTTAGGGGGTCCACTTGAGGTGATCTCTTTGCTCAGGTACGTAAGAAAAAATAGAATTTAATTTACGAAGGCATGAATGTTTGCTTTTATTTTTTTAATTCATATCGTTGCATGCACAGCATGTTAACGCTGAAGTTTTTAACTGCAAGATAGCACAAGCTGTGACAGCTGAGTTCAAGTTTGGTAATTCTGTTTATATCTCCGGCCAACAAAACTCGGTGCTTGTTGCAAGTTTTGCCTGTCAAGCAATGACACACAAATATTTTGTGCAACAAATGTAAGATACACTCAAGTCATGTGGGCTTGTCCAGGGTGTGTAAAATCATAAAAACTACTTTTTGTTTGGTAAACTGATGGATTTAGCTTTGTTTTGTCTTCCTGTTCCGCTTTATAGTTATTGTAATAAAATTGATTTATTTCCTTTTCGTTTTATATTTGAAAATGTAAAACAAAGGGGGTCATACTGATTCGAACAGCACATATGTATACAAAATTTGAACAGAACAGGAGGGTTAACCAAAGAGGCAAGGGTGTAGGGTTGTTAGGTAGCCGGAAATGACCGGGGATTTTCCCGGAATAAATAAATTTTTCCGGGTCCCGGATTACCACTTCATAATCTCGGCATTCCCCGCTATTTCATATAAACGCACAAACATTTCATTTTTATATGAAGGGTACAGGGGAAGAAGGGGTATGTCAGTTCAAGATCGAAAATGAGATTGCTATGCTATCTTGAAGACAAAAGTGAATACTTTGAGCTATATACATTCAGTCAACAGCTATATGAATTCAAAAATATGTTGAAAAGAGTAAGAAGGTGGAATGTCCTCAAGTAAATAACAACAAGGCGGAACGCCTCAACTCTGTCGATGTTTTGCATCACCTCTTCATGCAAAGTACACACGAAGTTTGTAATTTTATTGTTCTTGCCGAAGCATGCCTACTTTAATAATCTAAATTTTAGTTTAACATTTATTTGTTTCATGTAAATGTTTGTGTTGTGAGTACATTTGTTGTAAAATGTACCGGGTCCATGTAAAAAATGATTTCTTTAAAGTAAGCTTTCCGATATGATGCCATTAGTACATGAAATGCGATAAAAATTTCGGCCTTGTAAATCAAGAAGCACACGTTGAGGTTCCAAATGAATGGGTTGAAATTTTAAGAGCAAAGCCTACACCTATTGATGTCGTTGAAGATACTCAAGATGTACTTAGAAAGTGGACATTTCACCTTTCCCAGTTTAGAGGAAAACATTGGTCCATTCAAATCTAGACTTTTAGAGAAATTAATGTTCCTCAAAGAAAACCCACAGTTATTTTACTGCGAATATCTTCGACTGGAAGTTGGGATTCTGTGGTTTTAGTTGATTCTAGGAAAATGAAAACAGTATCGGACATTAAAAATGGGACATAATGAATTTGAACTACCAAATACGCTTTATTAAGGTGCGTACAAGAACAATGCTATGTTTTGTCATTGAAAAATAAAATATTTTATATATAAAAACTCGTAATTTTCAATATTCATGGAAAAAAAATAATCTTCAGTGCCTCAAAAAATTTTGTTCAAACCTAGCAGCTGTCGAATACCACAATACTCAACATTACGTCACGTAGAAAAAAAGCAGTTACCAAAAGAAACTAAGAGAAAACCCTCTTGTCACATTGAATGATTCTTCATAAGAAAAAAAAAAATTAAAAAACATTACACATAAATTGCAATAGAAAAATGTTTAAAATTGTTTTATTATTCTTTTTTTGTTTTCCACATAGTAATAAATTTAGAGTAGTTAGTGTATTTTTATACGAAAAAGAATAATAATAGTTTGTTGTGAGTCTTTATTTGTGGTTAGTACAGATACTCTATTAAAGGAAGTTTGTTGACAGGCCCTCTTCTTGACTGTTTTTGTAGTCACAGTAATTATTTTAAAAATTTAGAAAAACGTACGTATATACAAGTTTCTTATTTTTATATAATGAAAAACAATATGCACACAATCTACAAAAATCACATGGCACTGATTACAATAAAGGAAATGACGACGTCTTAGTATAAAAAACACTCTCCTGTAAAATGCTCTATTCTTGACAAATCGCCTTCTTCCCCCTGTACCCTTCATATGTAAAAATAATACCTTAGAAGTGGGGGTAGTCAACCCATTAAAAACTACTGAACGGGGTGTGCTGCATGTTACTATACCAACAAATTGTCAGAAACGTTATTTTTTTGGAGGTTTTCTGTTTTATTTATTTTTGATACTGACAAATAATGATTCATTTTACATTTACATATATAAAAACTAATTTCATGATATTCAATTTTTCAAAACACGGATTATAAATTTTTGTCCAGGCAAATTCAGAAATCCCCTACAAGGGAACCTCGTTAGGAAGAAAACGATTCAAGAAATAATTAAAAAATGGGTCGCCGCACCCCAGTCTGCCGCAACCCTTGGCAACCACCCCATTTATGCACGACTTTACACTTGTCGCTTGATGTGACATTCTCTCGAAACGCCATATTCTCTGAATAATTTCAACAATTTTAAATCTAGAAGGTCAGGTGGGGCATCTCAAAACGTTGGTAAAAATAACTTAAAGATATTTATTACAAATTAATAGTTAATTACCTATTGTTAAGGATCAAAAGATTTATGTTAATGCTCTATTTCATGGTTTTATGTACAACAACTTTAAAAATATCTAAAAAAAAAAACATCCCCAGAGACACCAGTCTGGTGCGGCGTAAAAGAATTATACTAAGGTTTAAAGAACAAAAGATCTTAATTAAGGTTTTCGTCATTATTTTATTTGATCTACATGTCAAATAATTTTGACCACGTTTTAGAAACACATAGTACCTACTAGGTATATTAGAAATATTTAAAATTTGTAGTAGGTATTAACGTAATACAGTTTCAAGGAATACCCCAATTTCTTTATTTATTGACAACATTTTCAAATAATCAGTATCTTATGTTCATGACAATGCCAACTTTTGTAATAACCAAGAATTTAATTTTTTTTATTCAATTATGAAAATTATAATAATTAAATTTAATTATAATAGCGAACATTTTCAAATGAAATTTTGAAATCTGTAAAGTTATGGTTATTTGAATTCTTATTTCTTCACATTTTGTTTTTGAGGTTCTACAGTACAATGCAACCTCTTTAATCCGAACACCTGCTTGTCAAACCCTATTCGGACTATCGATCATGCGGATTAATGAATATATATAACATTTTTGGCAGACGAAGAATTTTTTTGTAAGTTTATTTTTGGATTATATTTGTGGGATTTTTATTTTTATAAAACGCTATAACGTTGCAACTCAAAATTTATCATCAAATTTGAGATTTGTTTGATTAATGAAAATTTTGTTCGCTATCATTTAAGAACGATATTTTTGTTTCGTTGGGTTTAAATTTTATTTTGTTTTTTGTTTTAGATAACTAAATTCTGGATAAACTTAAATTTGTTTTTATTTTGTTTATTTATGATGTTACTATAAATCTTATTAAAAATTTAGGTGTTTCTCTTGACCATAGATAAGGGATACGTTGAATTAAAGGTATATTCTTGATATTTGATATTTTTAGATTTCTGGGATTCAAAGGTGGATCTGACGGAAAACAATATTCCTCTGAATATTGTTTCACAATATTCAATATTCAATATTCCCAAAACAATATGAGTATTCAAACATATTTGAAGGCGACAAGTCTTTTTTGTCAGTTCGGATTACCGAGGTAGATTCGGACACAAAAGCTCAAGACTGAAAAATTTTTGTATTGGTAAATATTTCGAATATTAATTGCAAGATCTGTGGAGGTAGACGTGTTTTGAAAAGTTCTCAATAAAATGTTTCGCAAGTTTAGTGATTTGAAGTGTACCTTCTGCTCCTCTAAGAAAATTTTATTCCACCATCCGTCACTGATAAACGCATTATCTATGCATGTAATATGTAATGAAATTTTAAACTAACGAGGCAATGGCCCAACCAGGTTCCTGGTGGGGTTCACGAATAGAGCCCGGTGTAATGGTCGGCAACGAGCCACCGTTCTCCAGTGATATGAGGCACATCTTCACCTTTGATTATTTTGATTGAAAGAGTAGATTCCATTTCAAAGTTGGTAGTACTTTCAGTAAAAGCGAAATTTGAATAAATGTCGTTTATATGTCAAAACTTGACTTTTGTTATAAGACATTAAAAAGTCTGAAACTGTCTCAATAAATAAAGAAAAAAGGTGTACCATGATTCTGTGTCACCCGGTATTTTATAGACTTATAGGCTTTTTTACTTACCTGATAATTAAATAGTTTATTAAAAATCACATATGACACTCACTATTATTTACTACGCGTAATTTTTTTTTATAGTCGCTGTACAGATACACATAAAAAATTGCATATAAAAAAAAATTTCACTCACCAAGAAACGCTACTCCTGCTCGTTCGGGACCTACCTACAAAAGAAGAATTTGTTGAAATTTGGTGCTCAAGATACCGACTACAAAAAAAAACTGATTCTAAAATCCTTTTAAATAACTTTCGATAAGGTGCAGTATGAATATTAAAAAATACATACCTTTATCTCCTATCCCCATCGCTGTATCGTCAAAGGCCCCTTCTTCATGTGGATGTTGCATGAAAATACTCTATCGATGCAGGGTACCCACCAGATGGCTTCTGAAATAAAAAGCTACATATTACTTTTTATTTATATCATCACATCGAGATTTTCAGAAAAAGACATGCCTAGAAAAGAAATCTAGGCATGTCAAAATATACACGGTGTCAAAAACATTGAATAAAAAAAATTCTGAAAAGTTTGGCGACAATGTATAGTCTATACGGTCTAATTAAATAAAATATTTATATAATATATAATTGAGAGATCTAGGACTTCCTTTTACACCGGAAGAAAAGTTAAAATGTTGCTTATTTTAAACCGAACACTCTGATTGCATTTTTTTATGCTACGGAACATTCTAAAGGCATTCTATGTATAATGTCCTATATCTATATTCAACAGTTTTTGAAATATGTATTTACAATTTTCGATCACAAATGACAGGTGAGGACTTTTTTTTCAAATAAAATTTTTTGGCTGCTTCCAATTTGGTTTTGTTATTTTTAAATCGTTAAATTGGCTATAGCCGCCAAAAAACAATCAAATGATTTAGAAATGTAGTATTTTTCACATTTCTAAAGCTCTTGATAAAGACCTCGATATTTAAAGTTAGCAAAATTGTATTTGAAGCAAAGGCAAAGCATAATTTGAAAATAAAATCTTAGTAATAGTCTTAGACAATCTAACAGAAAATCGCCCTTATTTTAAGAGCTGAATACAAATGTGTTAGAAAAATAGGTAGTTCTCATTTTAAAACAAATAATTTTTGTACATTTTTTAAATTAATGTTTCATTTTTTGTCGAGCACCCAGTATAAAAAAGTCACATAAAGGCGTGCCAGTTTTACTAAAAATAAAACATGTTTATTCTACGAGTGTGTCGAAGCACGTTGCAAAATAAATGATCATTATGAAATATCCGCAATTTTTTCAATGTTCCCAATTCTCATTTGCAGTTAAGGACGGTAAATATTTCAAAAACTGTTGGAAAATATATACAACATTATGCATGAAATGCCTCTAGAATCCCTCGCAGAATACAAAAATGCAATAATATACAGGGTGTTCCATTTAAAATGTGCAAGTTAACATCTACTTCCGGTGTGTGTAAGGGGTAGTTCCAGATCTCTAGAATTTTTTTAATTACATAGAACGTATCGACTTTAGGTACTTTGTCGTCAAATCAGAATTTAAATACTCATGGTTTTTAAGATATCGGTACAGACCTACGGTTGTAAGACACCATGTACCAGGTGAGCTTTTCATGTGTGTTTACGCTATAGAATAACGCCTTAGAACCGTTGCTGTATTTGTGTAAGTAATATGTATTAGTACGTAATGAATAATACATGTCAATTGTGTGAAATATTAATTTATCAGAATAGATAATAATGAGATATTTTATTTCAAATAATACTTATTTAGAGAATATGTTAAACACAGTAATAGCCCTTAAAACATACGTGACAGTGATGTGAGCAACAAAGGAACCAAGATAGGAATTTTTGTGTTTATTTTTGACAAAAAGAGTAATTATCCACGGCTTGTTATTAATTAGGTACGTCAATAAAAACGTATTATGACGAGCAAAAATTTCCAGCGGTTTTTACCATCGGTGTCTTCAGAATACCGCATAGACAGCGCCTTCTACCACTCATGCCACCACAATTATTAAGAGATTAAAATTCCTACACCCCCCCCCCCCCCAAAAAAAAATTTGACACCCTGTACCTTGGTTACTATGAACTTTTAGATTAAGATAAATTTGGTTAAATCGCAATATTTTAACCCAAAATATCTACATACCTTGTATAGACAAAAGACTATTCAAAGCTATTACTATGCTTATACGTTCATAGTAAGCTTATTACAAAGCTTACTATGAACTTTTAGATTAAGATAAAGGGTATATAAGCATGGTGAAATGCAATGCAATGAATTGCAATGAAACAATTAAAAAATATGTTCACTAAAAATAGTAAAAAAAAAATTCCACATCGAAACTAGTGCAAGAAAAAAATCAGGACACTATAAAATGGTGATTTTAAGCCGTTTTAAGTCGTTTCGCGGACAAAAAAATTGATTTTCGCACTTTTTGGGCATGACCCACCACTCAAAAAAATCTGAAAAAATTTGAGGTAGTAAAAAACAGTTAAAGATATAACATATTAAAAATCTGAGCCTGAAGCTTTTTTTTGGTCAAAAGATATGGGATTTTTAAAGTTTGAATATTTTTTAGAGGTCATAATGACCTTGAATGAGTGAAAAAAATTTTCATAAAATTAATCATATTTTCTGTACTCATGAATTTTTTCAGATTTTTACGACAGTTAAAAACCGAGAAAAAAAAAATAAAACGTAAAAAAACAGGGTTTTTCCATACCTAGCTGAGAGGAAAATTGTTTGGACCTAAAATTCGGTCTACCTTTAATGATTAGCCCTAAGAAACACTTTCATCATGCGAAGAAAATAAAAAAGGGGGCATTTCACCATACTTATGGGGGGATACCCTTTGGTTAAATCGCAATATTTCCAAACCAAAATATCTACATACCTTGTATAGACAAAAGACTGTTCAAAGCTTTTAACTTATTAACATTAAGCTATGAAAATTACATGATTATTTTGAACAGAATGTCATGTATTTAATCGAGAATTAAATTCCACTAGAATCTCAGAAATATAATAAACAGTACGGCTGCTGTAGCGTTATTATTTCTAGTTTTTAAGTTATTCGACAAACATTATCAATTTCACTTAAAAATTAAATTTCCCTATGACAAAAATTTCGAGTATGTCGACAGATACATACATTAGAGTGTTTCAAAAAAAAACCGACTATTTTTTTTTCTCAGAGAACATTGAAAAATCTTCAGAGTCTCCTAGAAAATGACCCTTAAAGTTAAAATATGAGCCATTAATATTAATATTTAGAGGTGGCGATTCTCAATTTTCTATTTCCCATTTAAATAACATGGGAAATTTTTTTTATGAACTTTGGAATTTTATTACTCAAGGAAGAATCGCTAGATAGTGATACTCAAGATAGTTTTTTGTAGGAAATTGAACGCTCTATAAGAAAGGTCTGATTGAAGATTTGTGTGAGGCAATCCGTTTCGGAGTTATTAAGCCTCAAAAAATGAACTGTTTAAAATAAAAATCTTATTTACTTATAAATGCAACAAAATCGATTCATATCACTTAAATATCCAGTGTTATCAACTTTACAATAAAAATCTGTAAATTTTTAACAGAATGTAGATCAAAAAATTATATTAATCAAGGGTGAATGATTAATTTGATTGATCAATAATAAAAAAATACGGGTATCTTACAAATTAATATTAAAATTTCATTATAAATTCTGTATATTATGAAATAAATTGATCAGAAACGAATACAGAACTACGAGATCAATCGAAAATATTTATTAATTAACTTATATACAGAACAACAATAGAGTTCACATTAGATTATTTTTGGAACAGCTTGGATAGTCTTCTCTATGTTTTTTTACAGTTTGTAGCAAACCTTAAAATTGTTCTTCACTTTTAGTTAAGTGCTGATTGTATGTATTTGGTAATAAGCGCAACATTTCTTTCGGCAACGTCGTTCACTAATTTAAGTGTACTGAAAAATTCAGCATTCTCTTGAAAGCTTTTATGTACCTAGTATAGAATAGAATAGATTTATTTAGATAGAATTTTTTTATCTACATTCTGTTGCATTGCATTTATAATAAATAAGATTTTTATTTTAAACAGTTCATTTTTTGAGGCTTGGGGGTATTCTATCTAGTCAAATTTGATAAAAATCTAAATTTTTTTTGTTTCATATTTCCAAAGTTTAGACATTCAAGAATATGCCCTTAAAAGGTTTTTTCAAAATTTCAATTATTTTATGAGTTACAGCCATTTTTGTGACGCGGCATCGGTTCCGGTCCGACCGGAACAAATAAACAATAGACGGTAGACGCTGCCCGAGTACTTACGAAACACGAAACGTATTTAGTCGGAATCTTTTCGTCTTAGTATTTATTTCAAATTAGTTTTGAGCCCGCCTAACTGAGTAAAATTGCCGGAAACTTGTCTCAAAACTTTAAACGCGTTTTTTCTCAAAACTACTTTTTTCGAGTTGGCGTGCACGATCTCAAGTTCTAATGAACCGATTTATTTGAAATTTGGTGTGAATGTTCTTTATACATTCCTCTATCGCATTAAGCACGCTCAGATCAATATCTTTAATTTTACTATTTTTAAAAAAAGTCGGAATTGTTAAAAAAACATGCAAAACAATTTTTTTTCCAAACGGCCGCCATTTTATGAAAAAAAAACTTATTACTTTTCAAAGGTTCGGGCTATAGGGGCATCTATACTAATTAAGAATCCGTTCGGCTTTTTTGTTTCAGTTGACCAGAAGGGTTGAAATCATGCACGCCAGGACACCCTCTTTTTTTGGACCCCCCACTTTGCCAGCTCATAACTCATAACTTTGCCAGTTTTGAGTCTTTTTTTCAGTTAATTTTTTTATGTTATTTTAAAATATCAATAAACAGATGATAAGAAAATGGATAGTAAAAATATTTTTGTTTCGTTTGTACAGAGTTTCAAAAACCGCCCGAAATTCATGCCTCTAGACTAGAATACCCCTTAATAACTTCGAAACGGCTTGCCTCACGCAAATCTTCAATCAGACCTTTTTTATAGAGCGTTCAATTTCCCACAAAAAACTATCTTGACTATCACCATCCAGCGATTCTTCCTTGAGTAATTCAAATAATTCGAAGTTCAGAAAAAAAAAATCGCATGTTATTTAAATGGGAACTAGAAAATTGAAAATCGCCACCTCTAAATATTAATACCTGTATAAAAGACTCATATTTTAACAGGGTCATTTTCTAGGGATACTCATTTAGAATTTAGATACTCTAGATTTTTCAATGTTCTCTGAGAAAAAAAAATAGTCGGTTTTTTGAAACACACATACATACTATATGTAATATACATATTCTTGTATCTTATTGTTGTTGATAGTATGCATAACAGGAAGAAACGTATGTATGTAGATATTTTAAAAATATGTGTTGCAAAATTGGCTTAAACATTAAAACCTTATATGTACATTGTACATACATATATTTACCCAGAATAGGTGTAAAACCAGTCGATGATGATCTTTCAGAACGTTTTTTATATTCTGTTTTATCTACCTACTAAATCTATCTAATCCGATACTAAATCTGTAGTAAATACAATCAATATTTTTAAAGGTGTTAAAAATCTAACACAGCCACACAAAAAAAAAGTTTCTGACCTGGGGGTCTCCCTATGTGTACTATATGTGTTTGAGGTCGCTAAATCCGAATCCGGGGTCAGTTTCATCCCAGCACGTCTAGGTTCGGCGATAATATCAAAAACCACCCTCAAATTTGCTATATCCGTTAAAACCACAAACTATTATAGGGTTTGTAGTTTTAACGGATATTTGAGGGTGTTTTTTGAGGTTATGGCCGAACCCAGGCGTGGTGGGATGAAACTGATGGCCCCGGATTCATATTCAGCGACCCCAGACATATAGTACACATAGTGAAACCTCCAGGTCAGAAACATTTTTTTGTGTGGCCGTGTACCTTAATTATCTATACTCCCCAAATAATTGTCCAAAAAGAAAGATTTGTTTTCATAATACAGACATATTCTCAAAAATATGTGCATTATAATAACATACAAGTATGTATAATGCCGAATATGTACATACATACATACATATATAGTCGTAATACACATCATCGATCAAAAAATAGACTTACATATGTACCTTCTCGTCCTATCCAGAATGGCATTATCGAGTGTCGTTTTTTCCACAATAAAAACAAACCACAGACTCTAACCAACTCGCAAAACAATTTTAAAATCATTATTTTCAATATTTAAACAACTTTCATATACATAATTAATACATACCTATAATTATGCACAAATTAAACACAGAACAGACGCCAACACTACGTTACTCATCGCAAGAGGTAACCCCCTTCACCGCTTATCACAAAACTTTTTACTCGGCCTGCTACTTTTTGCTATCAAATTAAATTCGCTGCAATTGACAGATACATTTTTGTTTCCGTCGTGGAAGTTCGTTAATATTACGAAGAAAGCACAGCAGAACTTCGGTTTGGACTAGGTATTGGCGCATTTTTTGTTGTTGTTTACTGTGTTGCCGTTACTATTTTTATTATTACGGTATAGTTAGTTTCAACTTTAAATATTTTATTTTAAATATATGCATATGATGTACATATATACATGATTATGTAGATGTACGTAATATTACACTAAGTTAAACATAAAAATTTCGAGATATTAAATTTGGACGAAAAATAAAATCTGACTGTTGACATTTATGCACGTACATACATAATTATGTATGTATGTACACGATAACTCGAGAACACGAGATAGTAACTTGATACACGGGGTGACTTTTTTGTGCGTGTTTGATTTATAGGTAAAACAAGATAAGCGTTACGCTCCCTGATGGTCGCTCAACAAACTGACGACTGGGCCATTATTTATTTAAACATCCGCTTGAGTGCCATTGAGTTTTGAAAATTTTCCGTTTAAATTTGTGTTGGATTCATTAAAAAATATAATATTAGCGTTATTTTGTGAGTATTATAATTAGAATGAATCACTATTGTTGTGTACCTCGCTATTAGTCCTGGATTAAGAGTTATTGTAGTGGATTAACAGTGAACCTTGATCACAAAAGGTGTTTTAGGCTGTAAATAATCAAATACTACACAAATAATAAATTAAAGCGGCAACTTGAATATAAAACACATTAAAAGCAATGTAAAAACTAACGGTTAATGGCCCACTCGTTAGTTTGCAACTTTCCACACTGGCGCTGGCATCTTAAATTCTGACGCCTATAGTCCTTGTCTTATTAGAAATACAGACATGTACCTAATGTGCCAGACATTGACGAGTCTACAGAATATTTATAATATATGTATATGTACGTAGTTATGTGCGTCGACTAATTTTGTTTTTTTTAATGGAACATCATATATGTATATTTTCTCAAATTTGAAGAGTACAAAATTTTGAATTGACCTAATATTATAATATTAGGTCAAAACTTAGAATTGGTTCAAAAAAAATTGTTCTTCCGGCCCTAGGATTAAATCATAGTATTTGATTAGTTATTACTAATTCCAGAAGATTAGCTCATTGCATTAAGTTTTAGAGGTCGCTAATTGGTGTTTTATTTTCCCATTCAAATTACGTTCAACGCTGCGACTAGGATAAAAATTCCAATAGAATACAAAGAGACATACATTACCGACACTGAAAATGTTTTATACGATCCCCGACTACCAGAAAATAATATGAGCTGCCATAAATTTCTTTAACTATTCGCGAAACGGCACCACGAACGAATAATGACGCATTTCCCATGTAATTTGAATGGGAAAATAAAACACCAATGAGCGACCTCTAAAACTTAATTAAATGAGCTAATCTTCCTGGAATTAGTAATAACTAATCAAATACTATGATTTAAGCCTAAGGCCGGAAGAACAATTTTTTTGGACAACCTAATAACCTACCCTTGAACCCAGCCGTTTCAGAGATACATAATTAAGATTTTATTCAAAAAAATGACAGGATGGAGGGTCTGGAACGATCTTTCTTGTATAGTATGCTCCTATTCATTTTTGACATGATGTAAGAATATGTGGTGCTTAATTCTATGCAATTTCAAATCTAAATTTAATTTGTTATGCAAATCATAAATAATTTGTTTACTTCAAATGAACCATCCTATATTTTTTCAGTTCAACTTATCTGACTTTCAGTTTTCCTTTTTCGGATATAAACATCAGGAGAGTCAAAGTCAAGGGCGTAGATATGGGGGTAGAGGGCTAATAACCCTCCAAGTATTATGATAGACGCCTTTTACGCCCCACCCTATTTTATTACCACCCCTAGTAGCATTACTCCCCCCCAATTATATATTTATGCCCTTGGTCAAACTTACATGTTACAAACATTTTCTTGATTTTTTGTTTTGGTTTTTAAATACTCTTAAAAATTATTGTCAAACTAGTCATAACAGCAAAGAGCAACTTTTCGGAGTTTGGCTGTGAAAAAACTCTACTTTATCCATTGTTTTTATTACCAGAATATGTTCACCTCACAATACATACAGAGTGTTCCACCTAAAGGGTTTTTTCTATAACTCCGTTATTGTAAATTTCAGAAAAAAAATTATTCAAAAAAAAGGTGCTTAAAATGGTGTGGTACATATTTGTAAAATATTTCTAATCATACAGGATGTACACCCCCCCCAATACATACAGCGTGTTCCATCTAAAGGTTTTTTCATGATTCCGTTATTGTAATTAAAAAAAAATGGTTCAAATAAATGTTGCTCAAAATAGTGTGATGCATATTTGTAAAATATTTCTAATTATACAGGAGTGCTCCATTTCTTGTCACGCTACACAACTTCGTTATTTAAAACGGAACTTACTCTATATATTTGTACATTTTTGGATACTCCTCTAAATTTTAGGTCGACTTTATTAACCAAACATGGCACCTAAAACCCACCGTTTTGAATATATTCAACTGATTTTGGAAAATATCACGATAAAGAGCACTCTAAATATCTCTAAATAGTGTATAAACCAAAAAAATTAGAGAGCGTGCTGTTTGAACACTTCCGGCATTAAAAAGTAACTCTTTAATTTTCATTGCTGCAAAATGTACGTTATTCGTGTTGCAAATAAAAATTGGTCAAACCCTAACACTCCCAACAACCGTAACTTTTTTCAAATGGAATGTTTAGACTGATATAAGGTTGTTAGTATTTATTTCCTTCAGTTTTAAAGACTAATAAAAATAGTATAAACTAAAAAGAAGCAAATAGTGCATATTTTACAAATATAGCACATCATTTTGAGGCAACTTTATTTGAAACATTTTTTACATTTACAATAACAGAGTTATGACGAAGCCGCTTTAGGTGGGACACCCTGTATATAGAATATCCTAAGACAGCTAAAATTCTCCAAAGTGCTCCCACGTAATCCACCTTTTTCATTCTTTCAATTATTAGTGAATAAGGATTCATACTATAGTGGTTTTATAAAAGGTTTGTATGCTATTAGGACCTCTGAACAATGGACTGGCTAAATCTTAAACAATACGCACTATTGTTGTGAAAGAACATAGTCAGATAATGCAGTTGTCAAGAAATTATCAGAGAGAAGCTGTCAGTTCACTTTTGATAATTCATCTGTATTTTTGTAACAAGGTGCAAATTCTGTTCACAACAGTATTAGTTGAACCAAAATTAATATTAGCTTATAGCTTCAAATAAAAATAGCTTTAGCAAAATATTCATACAGGGATAATTGTAGTGGGCATAAATAATACAAAACGATTATTAAATATTTTTATTGGCACAAATACAGACTAAACCCTGAGCGATGTGTAGCACTTTACTTTTTAGATACGTGAGTAGGTACAAGTTACAAACATTATATCACTAAATAGGTATTTTAGTTGCAGAACGAATAACCTAAAATTATGAGTTAACCATACAGAGTCTAAAGGTAAACAGAAACAGGTTAAGGCACTCTTATATGTGAAATATAGGGGTGAGAACCAACTTTATATCATGATAATGTACATCAATAACACTTATATTGCAGCTATGTACATATTGTTTAGAGTCAGTTAACTATTTTTTTAAGGTGGGTTAACCAAATTTTTTTATAATATTCCATGTATCTATAAAAGAAGTCGTTTCAAGAGAATATGTCTGTAAATAAGATATTTTTTTACACTACCATGTTAAATCAATACTCTGACTGTACCTATGAGAACTTTATTTCTATTAGTATAGATGGTGACTGTCATACTGTCAAATACCTTAAATTATTTTTTTAATATTATCAAATTATTTTCCGCAATGCAGATAAATTACCTTTTGCATGAGTTTTTAAAATATTTTCATGGTAAGTTTTCATCATTTATTTGATCTTTTATTAGTTCCATATCCATGCTGCTATTGTATTGTGTTTTAAATATTTATTACAAAATGTAGTTACAGATGTTGGTGAAATGAGAGAATACATCCACTACGTCATTAGCAGGCAACTATATTTTTCATTTATCTAAAATACATAGAAATTTAACACCAGGAGGTTACACACACTCAATAGAAAAGTTATTGTTTTTCACTCTCAAGACAGTCTGCCAGAACATTCTAAATACACTAACAGCTTGTTGATTGACAATCTTAACTAGAAGATTAACATTCAAATAAGAGTATTAATGGTAATTACAGTTCGGACCTTGTATACGTTGACAAAAACTTCATAAAAGATGTTTGTAAAGTTTATAACCACAAAGTCATGAACTTGTTTGATTTAACAGCATTTAAATCATTATAAAAAGTGGATGTAAAATAATTCATGTTAACAAACAAACTTAGTCCGATGTATAGATTTAGTTGTCATGTATTTTTAGTAAAACAAAATTGCTCTATACATTATAGATCAGTCAATAATTGGACGTTTCTAGACATGTTCTAGTATACTAGTAAACTATACACAATCATACTAGATCTACCCAGTATGTGTGTGAGTCTACAAGTATACATTAAGAGAATACATTATCCTCCTAATGTAGGAGATCTATATATCAATTTTCTTTTTAAATAAAATTGACTGGTATAGTTTTCCTTAAAACAGAAGGCATCACCACAATTCTGGAATGTATAGTTCTGTACACCACACTTCTATACTGGAAGATCCAGTTTTATGTTAAAAATAGTTAAAAAAAGTGTTTTATGTTAAAAATACAATTAATTAGCATATGTAATAAAAACATTTAAATTATATCATACTGAAAAAACATATTGAAAAACATGCATACTGAAAAAAATCATATTAAATAAGGTTTAATAATAATGATTAAAAAATCAGATAATATAAAATTATACACTTATTTTTCCTACATTTCGAATGGTAAATCTATGGAATAAAATGTATATCATTTTATCTCATTAAAAGTAAGGCAACCTGTGTATGTATTTATTATTACTGGACTACATTTCAAGAAAAATATATCTAGGAAACGTGAAAGATTAGTGGTGGCCATGCAATTTTAAATATTTATATCACGTCTTAAGAACTGGAAAACTACATTGCAAAAAAAATTTAAAAAATTGTAAAAAAAAAAATAAAAAAAAAAAAAAAAAAAAAAAAAAACTCTTTTTTCCAAATAAATGGTGTCTTCTATCATTAACCCTTAGCAGAATGTACCAATTTACAAAATTCATATATAAATGAGCATTAAAAGTTGCCACACCTCTCAGCAAAATTTTATTATTATTTATTATATCACGAATGAACTATTTTTTCATCCGTTTTTAGCAGAATTCAACAAAACTCACTACTTTACAACAACTCTACTACTATATACGAACATAATATCCTCTAACTCGCATTATCAGCAAAATCATCGTTTCCTAAATGTAGGTATAAGTTTGAAACTTGAAGACAGGAACTTCAAAATCACAATTTTCTAGTTTTTAGCTAACTGATGCACTTGTATTCCTTTTGATTATCTTAGAATAACCTCAACTACTGGCTGGAGTCAAACATGAATGGCAAATTGTGTTTGCATAATTTTTAAGAACCAAATCTTATATATTTGAATCTATGCAGGGTGAGTCAAATTTAACGTCGGACCCAGTCACGCGGGTATGTGACAGTAGATCCAAAAATTGGTAGGATTTTTATATACACATTCAAGATAGAGAGTGTTGAACTTTAGAAAAAAAAATACGTTTTCTTTATATTTACTGAACTAACAGAGGTATTCGTACCAAATTTGGTACACCGTATACTGAAAGGGATTGCCAGAATATGCAAAAGTATTAGGGCCGGTACTTTTACTCCCGGTTAAAAGGCCGAATTAACTAACCAGAGGATAAGACTGAAAATATGTACACATATATTACACATTAGACTGTAGCCTTTTCAGTCTTAGCATGTGGTTAGTTAATCCGCCTTAACCAGGAGTAAAAGTACCGATACCCTTATATTTTTAGTCCATATTATTAATTGAAGTTAACGTTACTTGGTTACCATACCAAACAATGCTCTGTTAAAGTACAAACAATCTGTTAGTTCAATAAATATAAAAAACAAAAAATTGTAAAAAATCTTACATTCAGTATCTCGAAAAGGAAACGCTTTAAGAAAAGGAGTATATAAAAAACACTACCTAAACCACAAAAAAATAAATAGTTTTAATCACAAAACTGTACAACCACTATCAAACATTTGACTTTATTTAAATGTCAAAGAATTTCAGTAAAGCTTGGAATCCATTATTGATGTAATTAATTCATTTTACTAATAGATGACATCCAAACTGTAATAGAAACACCAACTTAAAAAAAAATAACCAACAGAAATCAAAAATAAATTATATATTTAAATCTATCTAAATTATTTGTACAAGTAGAAAAATAGAATAAATAAAATGAACACAGTTAGAAGGTTAAACATATAGCACTTATTAGGAAAATTACAGAATTTCATTTATATCATCGTCACTACCATCCTGGAGCAGTGTTCCACGATGTGATAGTAAGCTTGAGGAACTACAGTTACGTAATCTGAAAGGAAGAGGTTTTATTGTTTTCTACATTTTATTAAAAAAAAAAAAAAACAGTTAATTTACATACATAAATTCAAAAAAAAGCTGTAGTGCATGCCATACTGAAAAAATACCTGACAGTGAAAAATGTTAACGGAAAGTCAATCAATATTCTGGTATAGTTATTAACCTGACAGGAGTTTCAAAGTTTGGGCAACTTACCTTAGTTATGTATTATATGGGGTGTCTCAAAAAATACCATCTAACCAAAGAGTGTTACAGGCTAAGTGTGATTGGTCATGTGACCAAAAAAAAAAAAAATAGAAAAAACTGTCTTGATTCTCGAGATATAATCAATAAATTTTGTAAAACTGGTGACAAATTCTCTGACTCAATATTTTTGTGCCATGGCCTTCAAATGAAGTTTATCTTTGCTCAATTTTCACTAGTCATCATTCATGAAAAATGTACTACATGAAATGTACAAGTGTCCTTAAAAGTTGGCAGTATCTAATGCAGATTCCAAAATGGTAATAAAAGTAGCTTTGTTTAAAAAAAATGCCATTCCACCACAGCGCATCATCAATTTAGAGATAATTTCCCATGTGTGAAGTGCAATGTAAATTGTTTATTTTTTCAGGTTTTTGTATGCAAACTGTGTGAGGATTTTTTTTTGTACATAGGGGGGCCCTCACTCGAAGAGCTGCTCATGAGGCCTCTGGGTCCATTGTGAGCAACCTCACGTTTATAGGTCCAGAGAGCCTTATACAGGTCCTAATGAAGGACAAAAAGTGTGGGGATATTAAAAATAAAATAATTAACTAAATTAAAAACATCAATTATTCATTATAAAATTAATGTTATAGTTTAGTCAAATTACTCAATGTAAGAAGAAAAAATCAACAATCGGCCTTCATTTCAAGCTGTTGCACAAATATATTGACTTGGGTAAACAATTTTTTTATGAATTTTACAAAGTGAGTAAATCTCGAGAACCAAGGCACCTCATCCATTTTTTGTCACATGTCTGGTCAAGACCTGGACTTTTCGACTTGTTGTTATGTTTTGAGACACCCATGTTTAAGGGTTATGTCACATCTTGATTACATCACTGGTTATACAACGGAGAACACACCACAAATATATTCAAATTTAAGCAATTCCCAACCTAGTGTTACAAAAAGCATTAAGAAATTAAAGCATAGATATAGAGCTTTTTGGAATATTTGATATTTGTCTTAAAAATTGTATTAAAAGGACAAAGCTGAAAACTTATAACTAAACCTACTAAAATCTGATTTAATCTTCATTGCGAATGAACACTTTAGAAAAAATCCGTTAAAAGAAAAGAAAACATTTACTTTTGTCTTTCATATACTTATGAAGCGTACACCTCTGTGGCGCATTCTGTTTCTGAAAACCTTAATTATAAGTAATGACAGTTTTCTTCTTTTTTCACTATATATTGAATTTTCAGAATGGTCCCAATAATGTAACTAAATTAGTAATTTTCATTCTCATATCATTATCATTCTCATATCTTGATAATAGAGGTCATAATTCACAAAGTATTTAAGAGGGTTCTAAATAAATCTTTACACAAATCATACAAAAAAAAAAAAGAAAACAAAAGACTTAAAATTTTGTCTGGATCATCCTGAATGTTACTTTTGTTTGGGAGAAAATGAACTTATTACCTAGCGGTTAGCAACAGTTTGACTCATCAACAGTTTGAACTATAGGCATGCAAATATAGCTCAAATATAGCTCAACTAAAGCGAACACTTGTTAAAAAGTACCTAACTTAGACAAACATAAAATCTGATTTGCTATTCCAATTCCAAGCACAATAAATACTTACACAATCATTTTCATCATATTGTGCCATCTCCTCTCCACCATCTTCCTTTTTCCATACTACGGAGAAAGAACCAGGAAGATAGAGAAAGAAGATTCATTATTAAGGTAATGTGTTATGAAAAGAAAATACCCTACCCAGCTACTATTGAACGCTTTATTGTCAAGAGGCCTACTATTTGGCTTCACTTTATTTCATTTTCCTTATAGGTTAAGTTATTGGACCTTGAGTACCATTGTTTTGCATGAAATGTCAATAATACAAAATTTTTAATCATGAAAATTAAGGTTAATATAACGATACAGTAACGAATACTACTGAAATTTTTCACAAAAAAAAATCACTAGAGCCTGTAGGTTAAATTCCAGGGCAGGACTTAACATGACCTCGAATATTGTTATAACGAGCCTTTCAAAAAAAAAAAAAGCTATGAACGAGAAAGATGAAAATAGCAGTTATGTCAAAGCTCAAGCGAAACTTTTGACAAGTGACTTTCAAAAGTACTACAATTGTAAAATAAATAATGACTGTCATATAATGTAACAACCTTGACAATTAAATAAGGTTGTAAATTTAAGATTAAGCACCACCACTGTGTGAGTAGATAAAAAAATATATTGTCTCAGAATTGCATGATAGAGCTATATGGCTTAGTATTGACGAAACAACGGATGTTAAAGGGCAGAACATAGCTAGCATAGTGGTTGGGGGACTGGATGAGGCAAAAGCCTTGGAAGTGCACTTGATAGCTTCAAGAACATATTTAATAAATTTAAATAAATAAATTTAAGTTAATTTAATCCATATTACAGCTTTAGCACATGGGCTTCACGGAATTGCTGAAACTGTTATACTAATGTTAACAGCCTTATAGTGAATGTGAAACAAGTATTTGTGATAGTAACATCCAGAAGTAAAATGTTATACAAAGGGCACCACTAGCAGCGGAGCCTATTTTGACACATTGGGGCACATGGGTACAGGCAGCTATTTTAAGTGATAAGCACCAGAGCTTAACTCCCGACATATGGGACAGTTATTGATTATTTATGGAACCTCAAGTGACAGTACGGACATGTTATAGCGTCAGTTATGGTGTGCTTGCAAGTTCTGTGTCTTGTGATTAAGGTTCCTTTGCTGATTAGTTGGGCTAAAACAATCACCAGCACATGTATAAGGTGAGACCTGTTTAACATTTCGGAATGCACTAATAGTGGTATCCTGGAGCCACCTCTGGTAAAGTACGCATCTATTATTAACCGAGCTCTAATATTTATATTAAATGAAAATTCATATACAAATCCCATATCTACTATGTATAAAAACTATGCAGCATATCGACAGAAACTTTACACTTAAAACGAAGTTTCATACTATATCTTGAGAAGCAGACAAAGTAGATCTTTAATCTAATTCTTTTATATATTTCCGATTTTTAGGGAAGTATGAAATAAATATAATATTTTGTTTTGTCATTACTTTTGCTGGAGCTTACAAAAAGTCACGCAAAACTTTGTTACTAACATTTTGTTATATGATATTCATTTGACAATTATCACCTCAATTTTTTTGATAGTCTAATTTGTGACATTTCGAAGCAACTATTCTACAATTGGTAAAAACATACATATATGTTGTCAACTTGTGACTGATTGATAAATAACATTATTAAAATGTAGGCTAAACTTTTTACCCTATTTACTTCAAAATTATAATAAAAACAGTAGGATATTCAAGTGAACATATAATTTAACTATAAGTTTAGCATTTGCATTTTATTTTGCCTTTGCCATTTGACATCACTTTTATGAAGAACATAGAGTAGGATTGAAAAGAATTTTTGTGTTTTTTTTTCAGAAGCCAAATAATACCAACACGTCTACACCTGCACCCACATTAGAAGTGAATAAAGTAAGCTGAAGCCTGAATTTACTGAAGTAATACAATAACCATAAAAAAAACTAACCTCGTATGGAGATGCTGAAGCTGAACTTGCAAGCTATCAACTTGTTCTTGCAATTCATCATTCGTCCTTTGCAGTTTCCTTATGTTATTGGTAGCAGTGTCTAATTCATCCTCGGACACGGCAAGATCTCTCTTCAGTTCCTCTACCCTACTTCTAAGCTTCTTTACTTCTGTTTCGTATTGTTCAGCTCTCCGGACAGCATGTGCCAGTTCTGTTATTTTATCTTGGATCATCTTCTTCAGTTTGTTCTGGGAATGTTTTAATTCTGAGATTTCCTGTAAAGATGTTGATATTATTTTACAAGAAACAAACATAGAATTGCATTGCTTAGAAGATGTTGAAAAAATAATGTAGTGATTTTTCCCTTTTACGACAAATTTCAGATTATTCTCACATGTGATGTCATGATTCTGCATTAGATTGTGTAAGACCATTGAACTCATTTAATTTTTGATTTAAAAGTGGGGTTATAGTTATGATAGATTTCGTGTATTTTATTTCGGTTATTTAGATTTCGTGTATGATAGATTTCCTGTAATTGCTAGTGCTTCAAATAAATAAGAATTGTTAATATCAGTGGAATATTCATATTGTTATCGATTGGTTACTGACATTACAAAACTAAAAAGTTCCAAAAATATAAAAGAGGTCAGTTTGCCAAGACGTGAGACTTACATATAAGAGGTCATTACAATAATGACTGAATTAACTTTAACTGAACTAATTAACTTTAACTAATTGACTTCACATTATCAACTCATACTCGCTACTAATGTAAGGTAAGCTACAAATGTCAAATAGAAGTTATGCAAAAGGAGAAGGTGATGTTTGTTACTTATTGGTGACGGGCTAAACTATGAAACATTTAAAAACCTAAAATTAAATTCTATCTACGTTAATGTAAAAAAAAAAAACTTTTTTAACATCTATAGGTACTGAACTTTATATGTATATATTCACGTCTTCTCTATGTATATATTCACGTCTATCTCATTATGAGGTTGGTACAATGAAATAAATGTCAAAAGTTACTAGACATTCCTAAAATTGGCCAAGTTAGAGCAAGTCCTAATTCTACAATTTATTGTGGACAATAAATTGGACACTATTTCTGTTTTCCACATATTCAAATAAATTGAGTCAACTTGTCCAATTTATTGTGAGAAAACTGGTGTGTGTAAAACAGTCCTACGAATACCGAATACGAAAAGTGGGTTGGAAGACCCATGCACTTAGGCCGCCTGACGGGCCCATTGTGCACCCATATTCCATGAGTGTTCACCCAGGTATGCCGACCTCTCTAGCAAAGGCGCATATTTTCCTGGGGTGAATACTCTTAACATCCTCTGGGTTCAGAACACAGCTCCCAAGTGCAGTTCTCTGACCCTTGCAATTGCAGGGCACTCTGTGAGGATGTGGGATGCAGTCTCCTCATCCTCCATGCACCATCCACATTCAGGATCATCTATGACCCTTATCATGTGGAGGTGCCTTTTAAGGTGACAGTGGCCTGTAAGGAGTCCTGTCACCGTTCTAATGTCTCTTCGGTTCATACTTAGGAGACTTTGAGTTAATCTGAGCGAAGTCCCAATAATATGGGCCTTCGCCTGCCTCATACCCGGGGCTTCTTGCCATGATTTTCGAACTCCTTGTTTAGGAGCTCTTTCATGGTTGAAACCCCCATTGAATAGGGGAACCCTAATATAGATTCAGGTCCTATGGGGTACCCTATTGATCCTAGTCTGGCCAGTCTGTCGGCCTCCTCATTTCACGGGACACCTGAGTGTCCCGGTACTCATGTGAGTATCACTCTATTACAACTGGCCAGATCATTTAGAATCTTTTTACAGTCAAGGACGAGTCGCGATTTGACCTTGCTGGATTCAATAGCCATCAAGGCCGCTTGACTGTCCGTGCATATTTGAATCGTTCTCCTTTTTGGAGCCGTCTTTAGGATTTCCAACCCGCATGCTAGGATAGCATATATTTCCGCCCTGGAAAACGCTAGCATATGACCCGAGGGCAAAAGATAATTTTTGTCCTCGTGGTTTTGCCATATACTCCCGCTCCGGCCTTATCGCCAATTTTGGAGCCGTCTGTAAACCAGATGAGTCCATTTTGGCATATAGTATTATTTGTGTTATCCCAGTCATCCCTACTAGGGATTTGGATCCCTAGTTTTGGACTGGGACAAATGGTAGGCTCCACACTGTCCTGTAGCATAAGGAGTACTGGACAGTTTTTGGTAGCCTTGTTCCACATTGTGGTGTGGCCAGTAGTTTGTTCCTCGCCTATCCAATGGCCAAGTCCGGTCAGTCTGTAAGCCGATCTCATGGCCTCATGTTCAATCACCAAGTGCAAGGGGAGCAGCCCCGTGAGGACCTCTATGGCCCTACTTGGGGCTGTCCTCATTGCACTAGTGATGCCTAGACAGGCTAGTCTTTGAACTTTATCAAGTTGCTTTCTAGCCTTATCCGTTCTTGTTCCTGGCCACCAAGCGATGGCACCATAGGTAATAACGGGGCGAACTATGGCCGTGTACATCCAATGAAGGATCCTCGGCCTTAGTCCCCACGTACACCAAGGCTCTTCTACACGCCCATATGGCTGAGGTAGCCTTCGTGGTGTGATTTGCTATATGCTCGTTCAGTTCAACTTGGAGTCTATTGTGACTCCAAGGTACCAAAACAGTCATTAATTTTATTATGGATTATATTAGTTTAAATGTATGTATATTAATTTTAATGTAGTTTGGTTTTATTCAGCTTATTTGTTTTTGGAAATTATGTAGATCTATTAATACATTGACTGCACAAAATTACAAAAACCAGTATCTCAAAACAAAGATTTTAGAAAAATCATCTGACACATCGACTTTGTTTTTTATGAAGACTTCTTTTTGGTGAACAAACTGTTTTAAACGTTTTTAATTTCTGACATATTACGTCATTAATTATGTTTTTTTTTACTTTTTTGACAGCCAATATTTTTTTGTAGATTAAAATAACCGACGCTTTTCTATGAAAAAAGTGAACAGTAAAAGGGAATGCTTTGAAAATATCTAATTTCGAAGTTTGATTATAGTGGTTGAAATTATTGATGAATTAAAATAAAAAAAGTAGACAAAACAAGCGAACATTTTTTTTTTGGTTGTAACACAATTTTTCGAATCATTTTTTTATTAGTTTAAATAAGAAGTTTGTCCCAATATAAAATTCACAGAACATGATTCAGAACTGCTTAGAATACATGTGTGAACTTATAGTTCTAGAATTGACTTGACTAGTGTTGGAACGATTTACAACCAGTTGAGAATTTTTTAATAAACTTAACCTATAAAATCACAAAATAAAACCCCAGCTAGGAAACATGGGCCTTTTATTCTATAATTTATTTAAAATGGAAAAACGGAAGGATTGAAAGGTAAGTAAATCGCTACCATCATCTCTTACTGATTTATAACAAAAACAAATAAGTGAGGTTAGATAGACACTTTAAACTCAGATTCAGAATTACAAATTCTTATAAAATCCTGGAACATTAAGAACGATTCAGAACCAGTTTGGAATAAAAAATCAATTCACAACCATTTTTAAATATCATACATATATTTAAATTAATTAAATTAATTTTAGATTAAGCAGAACCTGAATCGCAAATCTAATAGCTCTACCTGTATTTATGACACAACCTATATTTGATTACACATAGACATTTAATAATTAGATTCCATCTATATCAACATTTACTACCAGAGTGAAATAGAAATTCTCTTTTAACAAAATATTGAATGAAGTCAAATGCCTATCAAGTTCTCTAATTCCACCATGTTTATCAGAAAATCTTAACTACAGTTACCTTATTTTTATCCGTCAATTCTTGCTGTAAATGTCTGATTTCTGCATCTGAGTTTGTCACAGGTCTGCCTTTACGTTCCAATCGCTCCTGCATGTCTCTAAGTTCACTGCGTAGTTTCTTGTTGTCTCGCTCCATGGATAATTTTTCCGTTTCTAAACGTTCTCGTTTTCCCCATTCAGCTGCATTCTCAGCTTGTAATCTCTCTAGCTATCATACAAGAAAGTAACATTTTTTATTATCATATCATTTGAATATACTAATTTGGTTAATACTTAAAAATAGAGATAGTTTTCATAAATTAACCTTCAAAACCTGCCCTGAGACACTAAAGGTGGGTTCATGCAGATATTTTTAGTAATAAGAATAAGAATAGTAATAAGAATAAAAGTTAAACCTTCGTTTTATAATGACCCAGTTCATGCAGTAAATCCTTATTTTTAAAATTATTACTAAAAATTATATTTACTGCATGAACTGGGTCATTATAAAACTAAGGTTTAACTTTTATTCTTATTACTATTCTTATTCTTATTACTAAAAATTTCTGCATGAACCCACCATAACATTACTAACTCCATGCCAATTTATAGGAGGTTCACAATTTTTCCATTTAAAGGCCATACATTTTTCAGAATTGTATAGAAATAAACTGAGTGGTAACCAAAGTTGTTATAATAATTTAATTTATTACACTTATGGTGGGTTCATGCAGAAATTTTTTAGTAATAAGAATAAGAATAGTAATAAGCATAAAAGTTAAACCTTCGTTTTATAATGACCCAGTTCATGCAGCAAATCCTTATTTTTAAAATTATTACTAAAAATTATGTTTACTGCATGAACTGGGTCATTATAAAACGAAGGTTTAACTTTTATGCTTATTACTATTCTTATTCTTATTACTAAAAATTTCTGCATGAACCCACCATTAATAAGTAAACTGAATCTAACCTAAAAAATATAAAAAAAAATCAAAATCTTGTTTACCCTGCTAATTACTTAAAAGGCTTGAAACTCTCCTTAATATCACTGGCCTGCTTTGTAATGCTGGTAAGTCTTTAGGATACACAGAAAATGCCCAAAAATTATTAAAATCTAGAGGTAACGTAATGGCGCGCCGTATTCCGACCGCTAAATGTAACACCAATAAAAATATTATGAAAGATAAATCCAATATAATGGTGGGTTCATGCAGAAATTTTTAGTAATAAGAATAAGAATAGTAATAAGCATAAAAGTTAAAACTTCGTTTTATAATGACCCAGTTCATGCAGCAAATCCTTATTTTTAAAATTATTACTAAAAATTATGTTTACCATGAACTGGGTCATTATAAAACGAAGGTTTAACTTTTATGCTTATTACTATTCTTATTCTTATTACTAAAAATTTCTGCATGAACCCACCATAACTTTTAAACTAAGTATTCATTTTTTTATCAAAATTAAGTCTTTTCTTTAACTGAAACGCACTTTAAATAAGTAATTAATAAAAGCATTTTAAACACAAAAATATATTCATGCATTAATGCATAAAATTAATTATGTATCCCCTTTCCATCCATTTATACAACTTTTTTCCTGATGCAGTCCACTAAGGCACCTATTTCCACCTACTAAATAACCTATGAACAAAACTGTAAAGCCAGATTTTTTTTTAGAATTTTATTGAACATTAATAATTATTACTAACGGAATTTATTAAAGGAAGGATTGGTAACAATAAAATGAAGTTATTTGTTTGAAAATGCATTACAGAAAAGATAAAATCTATGAATTATAATAAACGTTTCAAAATTAAGCTTTTATATTTTTTCTTAATTTCATCAATTTCTGGCACACTATAGGCACCTCTGCTAGTCATTAATGAAGGACTTTTTATTTTGCATACAACATCGTCTAAGGAATACAGGAGAACATCGTCTTTTTCTGGCCATTTCCAAAAATTCCCACTCATGGTCAAGGTCAACTTGTAAACCTTGAATGCTTTCTGCCAAAACTATACCCGGGAAAAACTCTCCTTCATACTTGATTATCACAAAGTCTCCCTTCAAATATTTCTCAATACTATTTTCAGCTTCAATAGGTTCTATACCCAGCACGGCACTCGGTTCTGTATTTTCTTTTTCGTTATGAACTTTTTTCTTCTTTGCTGGATTGTTGTTTTTTCTCTATTTTCCCTTTTTTCAATATTCTCAAGTTTTTTAAATTCCTTGTCTTGCTTTTCCTTTTCCATTCTTCTTTGGTGTTCAATAAAATCATCGCTTATAGCGACGGTAGGATAAATCTTTAGTTTTTTCTTCCCTTTATCATTTTAAGTTGCGTTGTTTTTTCTTTTGTAAGACTTTCAGGCCAAAATAGTGCATTTTTAAATGGAGTTGGTTATTTTTGATTTCTTTTCTATTTTATTACCCTCTCTATCTGTTTTAAGAGGCGTCCTCGGTGGCGAAGTGTTACGAACTGATGACTCTTGTTTAACAGTTAAGTTCGTGGAATTATTGTCACAAACTTTTTTCAACGGAAGGTTTTATTTGTTTATCAATATTGTCTTGAACTGAGGGCTCGTCTTGGCGGGATACTACTTCATCACTCTGTAATGTTTGCCCTTCTGAAATAGCCTGTTTGCCAGTAAATTTACTTGGCATCTCAGCTTCATGAACATTGGGAACAAAAACCAACTCTCCATTTGATCCAACGTCGGCTTCAATAACATCATTATTGTCAAACCAGAAAGATTCATTCAGGCTGATATCAACATCTGTTTGGTTAGCTACATTACTAGGCTTATTTGCTAAAGTAGTGTTATTAATATCTTTCCAATCTTCTGTAGGGTGAAGAGTTTTGAAAATTCGTATAAAGCATAATATTTTTCATCCAAATCAGTTGCAGATTCTGCTCTTTTAAAAGTATTAAGAATGTTGGCATCCAAACGTAGTTCTACCTGAGAAAGTAATTCTGAATGGGACATCGTTTGTTTATCACCGTACCGGTTCTCTAACTGTATCAGTATTTATCGTTTTACCGTCGACATCGGAATTACTTATTTGTTTTATTAATTTTGAATAATCAATTCCGTTTTCATCGAATGGAAATAGCCCACATGATCAAAAGGCACTTTTAATTATTGTAGGAGTTGACATCTCTAAAGTCTTCTGGAGCAATCCGGAAAATTCAGACCGTTGTAATTTTCTGCCATCATTCTCTAACCTCCAAGAACGAACATCATTACGCCAGCGGGTTTTCATTGGGTAAAACAACCAACGTCCAAGGGTTGTAGTCGATGTGTAGTGTTGGTGTAAAATGCAACAAGTATAATGCCATTTTCTTTGCAGAATTCACTAATGGTTAGATTTATATAGGATGAATGTCCATCAAGGAACAATATGACTGGACGAGGAATGTTGTTTTGTTTAACCCAAGGGAAAAACACATTTGCAACATATTCAAAAAAAAGCTTCACTCCAACCAGATTCAGAATGTCCCAAACCACACTGTCGTGGCATATGTGCTACAACAGCAGATGGAACATAACGTTTGTATGGAAACAACACTAAAGGTGGAGGTACGGTTCCATCTGCTCCAATAGTAAGCAAAACCGTTAAAAATTGCTTTTCGTCATTTGCTATTCGGCTATATACTTTTTTGGAACCTTTTCTCACTAACACTTGTTTTTGTTGGGGAGACAAATAGAAACCACTTTCATCGCAGTTGAATATTCTGCTTGGATCATTAAATATATGAAGCAAGTTTGCCTCAGCCATGTATCCTTGGACCCCGGAGAACCAGTTCCTGATATCTGTCTCCGTAACAGCTGCCCTACACAAAGATAAAGATTGAGGAACTCTTCTTGATATTTCAGGATGAAGCGTAAGAAATCCATGGTACCACTTTTTACCAGGAACACCATCTTTAAACGGATTTTCGAGTTTCAAATTTTTGGTTAGTTTTGAGACAGAATCAATTAACTGTGATTTTGTAACCGGAAAGCCTAAATCATCCATTTCAATAATCCATTGTACCAAAACTTTTTCCTCGGAATTAGTTAAAACAGTTGGACCGCCAATACTTCCGGGATTTATATATTTGTCTTTCATTGTGTCAATTAACGTGGTTTTAGGTACGCCATATACGGTGGCAGCTTTTCTGACACTTAACTTTTTGTTTTTTATGTCATCTATGGCTTTCTGTATATTTTCTGGTGGATATTTCGTCTGTTTTCTAGCATCCATTTTAACTAGAAAGATTGTAGAATAATATTAGTAATAAATTATTAAATAATAAATGTTGCCTAATTACTGTTTCTTATAGGTCGCATATTGGTTTACTGCTTACCTTGTTCCGACCATAGGGTGCAACAGGGTCTGCTATACTCCATATCCGACCAATTATATATAAGCGATTTGTTAAAAAAAAAGTATGGATTTCCTAAATGTATTCAAATTAATTTATGTTTAAAATTATTCAAAGTTTACTTATTAATACAAAAAAGTATTCAAAACTCATGGGTAAATACACAAAAATGTTTTAAATTTATATTCCAAACATCATCAATATTGAAAAATTTAAGAACATTGCTTATTTTTACTTAAAATACTTTGCCTTTTAGCAATTCCTACCATAGGTCGTATATAGGTTTTTAATATAACTAGGCAGTTTGAATGTTAGAAAATATGCGAAAATACAGTAAAAGCCAAGAATTACAAAAATAGAACGAAATAAATGATATGCTACAATTTCCGGATACCGTCCATTGTGGACGGATTCCGGCAAGTACGTGTTTATGTGATCTCCTTTTACCTTATGTGATCACCTATTTTAACAATAAACACTTTGAAACTTACCTCTGGCTACTAATTTTGTAACAATTTCAAAATTAATTTTCACCACAACACTTTGTAAACAGTACAAAAATCCGAGTCGACACATGTGTTTGTTATGTGTCGACGAGTCAAAAACTCTAACATGGTGATAGCACAAATTGGTAATTTATATGTTGCGGGAGGAAAAGGAAGGGAGTTTAACTCATGAAGAAAACTAATTGGTCAATTTTTTACGCGGGAAATGCAGAAAATGCGGCAGATTTAAAATAACGGACGGAATTAGGATACCGGTCGGAATTCGCCGCTCTTGCGTTATACCATGTGTTTTTGCCAGAAAAGTTTCGTTTTGAGGGCTGATATCTCGGTTGCAGAGCACTATATGAGAAAAAACTTATATGAAGAACTAGGGTTATTTTAACCTATATATACTCCCAGAATATTGCCGTATACTTACCTTGCCAATATTTTGTTGAATTTAAATAAAGAAATTTAGTAAGAAAAACACACTTAACAGTTTTGGAGTACCAACCTCAGCTCTTAAGTCGTTTAGTCTTTTATCCATCCCCTCTCTCGAATCTGCCTCATCCTGTAAATCTGCCTTGATCAACTCCACCTCTTTCTGGTGTTCATCTTGCAGCAATAATAAATCTCTCATGGCCTCTTGTCTAGCTTCTCTCATTTCATCACACTTATCTTTAGTTTCTTGTAACTCCATCGCTAACCTCTCGATATTTCGATGCAGCAAAGATTTCTCCCTACAAACACAAGTTATTAACTTTATTAATCATTTCTGTTTGTATTTTATGTTACGCATAAATATCACTGTTACGTTAATACAAT
>JAPWTK010001328.1:0-58092 GCA_029963805.1 Aromia moschata
ACGCTATCTTGAAAACTGATTTTGAGTCGCCCTATAGCTGCCATCTGTGATACACGAACCAGACGTGTATCAATTATTGACATGGTTATCTCCAAAACAATAGTCTGTGTCTCCAGATAGTGAAGAATTTTCATATTCCAATCTGCTATAGAATCATCACTTGCATATTCACCATCACCCTTTTTGGCCACTATTTTTTGAAGAATTGCGTATGTTAAATGTTTTCCAGACTTTGTATCTATAAACAATAATAAACAAACTACAGAAGGTGCACCGTTTTCGTAGCAGTAATGGAACGGGTCCAGAAAAGGGCAGCTATTAAACATGAGATGAGATAGCTGCGTTGTAAAAAACAAGCACCAAGCTACAATGCTTGTTTTTATCTACAAACTGGGCTATAAGGTGAACACCAACAAATCAATTAACATGCAATCTAGATAATGTACTCAATGATTCGAATGTAACTAGTTTCTTTCATGGAGCCTTCGTAAGTTTTGAGTGAGTAGCAATTTTTGTACACAGTAGGTACTGAAAAAGTTATATTTTGAGTGTGTTCATTGTTGATCTCATACAATTCCAGATGCCTTTTTGGCCTTATATCAAAATGTATGGTATAAGAACGAAATTGTATAGGTGTTTATCATGGTTTTTGCGTGTCGTATACAAATGTGTTTGTGTGAACAAAGGATGAAATTTGCTAAGTTTTGAGTGAGTAGCAATTTTTGTACACAGTACTGAAAAAGTTATATTTTGAGTGTGTTCATTGTTGATCTTATACAATTCCAGATGCCTTTTTTGGCCTTATATCAATATGTATGGTATAAGAAAGAAATTGTATAGGTGTTTATCATGGTTTTTGCATGTCGTATACAAATGCGTTTGTGTAAACAAAGGATGAAATTTCGGCGCTAACATATGTCCTGTCAAACTGGACAGGAATGTTTTGAAGAGCAGGAATAATTTCTTGTTAGAGCATAGTTAAAAACTTCGGTATTAACCCAGCATCCGACAGGTGAAATTTTGGTGCGAATTTCGATATGTGGGGTGTGGATAAACCCCAACATCAAAATGTCTCCATTTCTATATCTTTTTTTTCGTTTTGTAAAATAATATGTTACTGGCTTAAGATATATTGCTTAATTCAGTAAAAACAAAAGATTTGCTTGGAACAGCCTATTTTTTCATTTGTGGTTATGTGAAAAAATAAACTTTTGCCAAAAAAAACTATTTATTTACTTTATTTTACAAAATATGTCTATCAAGATAATACAAAAAAAAAAACAAACAAGCAATAACATAAGCATTTAGCTTTCTATTAAAAAAAAAATAGTATGAAATTTTTCTGGACAGATCATTCCTTATTCGTCTTGACAGAGTATGTTAGAGAGTGTTCGAGACATATAAATGATTTATAAACGTTACACATACTGGGTCATATAAAAGTACCGGAACAGCTGAATAACTCGATGGGAGTGTTTTCGGAGAAAATCGTTGATAAAACTATTACATCTTTTTGACAATTTATTGCGTTTTCCTACATTGTTTCCTACATTTCCTTGATAGTCGGCGATAAGTTGCATGGCTAATTGTTTTAGGAAATATCTCCTCGGTGTTTTATAATCTCTTGTATTCAATTGGTAAATTATTATGGCATTAATTCCAGCACAATTGAGAAGAGGGTAGAAAATTGTAAGGGTTCATCTTCGACTGTTTCGTGAAACGTCGTAGGTTGATGATAACTCATCAACAAAACTATCTTGTTTTTCTTAGGAGTAGATGATACCAGACTTATTTTCTCCTGGAACCCAAATAGAGAAGAGCATACGGGCATATTCCTTGTTACCAAAAACGCTGGAGGAATATGCGGTTTGTTTTTTCTAACAGTGCCAACAGATGTCAATTTATGTTTATCAAACAGTGTTAACATTAATACATTTCTTTTCGAACCAGATACTGGAGCAATCAGTCTTTCAACAACATCACTTGCTTTGTTGCTAATTTTATATGACCCATCAAGTTGAGCACCGGCATATATTTCTAAATTGAAAACATAATATATCTTAGTATCAACAAGTCCAAATATTTTAATGCCGTATTTTGCCGGCTTATTGGGCATATATTGCCGGAATGCGCATTGTAACCGTGTGTTACAGTGAAAAAAGTGGACTGTATTCAAAATGTTTGTAGAAATGTTTGTGAACAGACTTCGTCGTATCAAGGTTTTTGTAGAACTATGCAGAATGTCTGTTTTTACGAATTGCTTCGGGGTGCATCTCAAGTGTCTCCGCCTCGACATATCGCACTTAACGCACTTCTTAGAAACTAATATTCGTCTTATCCACTAATGTGTCCGTTATCTTTAAAATCCTAACACGCATCTTCCACGGAAAGACTCAAGTTTTTCATCTATCGTTAGATAAGCTCCCGGAATATCGGCATTTTGAGAATTCTGTATAAACATTTTGAATACTGCGCGAATTGCTGCCAATTTATCAACTTCTTTGCGTTCTTCTCGATTTTCTATGTTGTCGAACCGTAGGCAACAAAGTAATCTTTGTAAAGACATTGTTTTCCAAAACAGGTCTATACCTGTTCCATCTGTTACCCATAAGTCATCCAAATTTAATCTAGAAGAACGATAAAATCTAGCTAAATATAAAAGACCAATCAGAGCCTTTATTTCACATATATTTGTGTCCTGTATGACATATTTGTTAAAATGGAGAAATTCAAAAACACACTTTTCAAAAAAAAAACTGTATTTTCGACCTGTCCGGATAAAGTAAGTTAACAGCATCAAGTCTACAATAAGAATATGCTCCTATATCAAGCCTCGACTCTCGCTGTACCCTCGAGTCCTCAATGTTTTGGTTATTAGAACGCCGAGAGCCGGGCACGAATACAAATAAACATGCCAACTATATTGGGACACAGGTAGCCGAGTGGGTTAAAGCACCGTCTTTCCAATCTCGATACCTCTGTGCGGGTTGTTCGAGACTTGGCCGAGGTAGAGGATTTTTTATTGTCTCGCTTTCTCTGTCAGGACTTGATATGCAACCACTAGTACACACTAGTATAGGTGTGGATGCATAGATGCCAATCCAACCGCACATGCCCTAGATTTGGTAATGTTCTGTCTGAGTTTTCTGGGTTTCCTCAGAACTGTAAAGCAAATGCGTTACCGAAATAATCTTAAGTCGCTCCCAGTGCGCCGTGGCAAATAATAATAATAGCCACCCCTTCCTCGCACAGATCCCTGAGAGGACCTCTGGGGTTACTCTTCGGAGTAATTATAGGGTGAGTATTATTATTATTATGTCATAAATGTGTCAATTATATATGTAAAATATTAGGAGACTATTAAGTTCACGACCCTTTTTCAAGTGCATATCGGATGTCGAGTTCTTCCAAACACGTGCGCTGACTGGTAGAAGTACCGCCGCCGCCCATAAATATTTTTGATAGTGGTAACATATTTGTGTTCTGCATTATATAAATGACTTCTGTCCTGGAACTTGATATTAGTCCACCTTAATATAATTTAACATCCTATCATCGAAACGTAAATAGAAACAGTCTATTGGAGTTTTTGCATCCCTAGCACATCTTTTTATACGTGGAAGAATTGCAGTTACTAAATTTTCAGCTCTAGTTCGGACATTTCTAGGTCCAGGTTCTTTGGCCCATTTAGTTTTATTTTTTCCCATATAGTGTTTTTCTACCTGGTGACCCAGAAACAACACGAGAATCAACCAGTTCTTCAGGATCAGTTGCAACGATGTCCAATGCATCACCAACCTCAGACTCATCAGCATCTTCTTCTGAAGCAGAATTATATGAATTCTCACTTAGATGGTCTACCTCATTTTCTGATTCGGAACCTGTCTTCTTCACTGGCATCTACTTCCTTCCACATATTTAACAGACGTTCCTATTCTCTCTCGTAGTCTCCCATTACTTTAAAAATCAAAATTTTTACAATAGACAACATAAAAACACACAAATAGCTTAATATTATGTCTGCAGAAGAAAATGAACTTACCGGTGTGGTGGGGTATGAGATACCACAGTGCACTTCAAACTAGCTTTACTTGTAGTCACTGCTCAACTGAATAATTTGACAGACGTAACGGGTGATATTGGGAATGAAGGTATTGAGAGAGTGGGGACGCTTTCCAGTCATTTCTGAAAACAGCGACTCTGGAATACTAAGGTGGGGTATGTCATACCCCACCACATCTACGCCGGGTTAATACAGTAGTTGTAAAACTTCTTCCCGGCGATCTAATAATGGCATCGCCTTTGAGCTTGAATATGACCTTGAGGGTCATTTAAAGGTCAACTTGTAAGTAAGTCTTATTCGGAAGTGCATAGTTCTAATGCCGGAAATGGAAAGAACGAAGAATTTTACGTTCAGATATCACCTTGAACATAAAAACACTGACCCTTAAAGGTCAAATCAAGGACAAAGTATGAAGAAGCACAGAAACGCGCTAAAAGCTTATTTTCGTATAAATCGGTTTAATGTAGTTGTACAATTTCTTCCTGGCGATCTAATTGAATCACTCGTTTCAAAAACAACGTAAATCACTAAAACGCAATTTTACAGGAGAAGCAAAAACCTGGATAATTAAATAAAATTAATAAATCAAGTACCCAAACAATTTTAAATTGATGTGAAAATAGGCTTATAATATAAAAAAATACACACAATAGTTTTTTGCTAAACATGTTTTTGAGAAAAAAAATATTTTTGATATCTTGACTTATGCAGTTTATGCAAAGAATAAAGTAGACTGTAATACTTTCTTAGATATCAGGTACCACAAATTAAACACTCAATAGACTGTAAAACATTTTTTATTAATGTTATTACAATAGTGTTTTTACACTATGGAACCACATTCATTAACATCTTCTATATCTCCTCCTTCTACAATATCTGTTGTTGGCCATCGCAAGAATTCTTGATAAAATTGCTTATACTCGTCAAGAATGCTGGGCTGAACTTGTCGAATATTTTCTATTTTTTTGGGGTTTATTGGAACACAGTTATTTGGATACACGTGTTTTGTCGGTGGAAATTCAATGGCATGATTCGATGTATTTCTTAGTAAACTACAGGGTGCGTTCCGATAGTAATGCAAATAATATTTTTTTTTAGTAATTTATTGAACAGATTTGCACGAACACTTAAAATTCTTCGAAGTACTGTCCTTGGGCCTCAACACATTTTTCCAGCGACTCTGCCATGACCGGTACCCGCCCTGGAAGGTGTCTTCGGGGACCTCTCGCAAGGCCTTCATCACGGCTGATTGGATCTCTTCTATGGACGAAAAACGGGTTCCTTTCAGTGCTACCTTAATCCGAGGGAACAAAAAGTCTGCTGGGCCGAGGTCAGGACTATAGGGGGGTGGGGCAGCGTCGGAGTCTTTCCAGCACATCCACGTAGTAGGCAGCGTTAACTGTCTGTCTTTGAGGAAGAAACTCCTTATGGACCACTCCTTTGCTGTCGAAAAAAACAATGAGCATTGTTTTTACTTTTGATTTGCTCATTCTTGCATTTTTGGGCTTGGGGGGACTGGTCGGTGTGCCACTCATAGCTTTGGCGTTCTGTTTCTGGGTCATATTCGAAAACCTTTGGAAATCATTGGAACAAGCAAGCCACCTCATCCACCTAAAATTTAGGTTTCGTCAAGATGGTGATACCGCGAGGTGGAAAAAATTGGGCTGTTATACTTATGGTAACAAGTAATGCATACATTTTTAACCGAAACTATAAATGATGAGCTATTTCACAATAAAACATGATATACGTAAAATATATAAATTGCGAGTATTATCCTGATTTAAAAACAAGAGTAATATATTCGCGACCGATACGAATTTGTTTACTCGAAATAACAATGCAGAGCTGTCGCGTCAAGATTCAATTATTATATCTGGCCTACATTGCCGTGCATCTTAATTTATAAGCTTATCATAGGATAAGCTAATGCTGACCCGCTAGTTTTTTAGATAGCACCTATTCACAGGAACGTTACGTTATGTGTAATACAATCAGTTCTAGGAATAGATAAAATAAAAATTGATTACAAAATATACAGGAGATATTATCAAGTTCTGCAAATTACGTAATACCAGGTATAAACAACTAAAATGAAAAATTATTCTAAAACAAAATCAACAAACTCTTGGCATTGCCAAGAAATAAATATTATATATATTATTATTATATATATATATAACATTCTGAAAATTTTGCCAAACATAGGCAAATAAAATAAAAAAAAACAATAACTAACAATAAACAAAAAATAAAATTCATAACCAGGTATAACTATCGACAGTAACAAACTTATTTTCTGTCACCCAATTTATATCTGAAGCAATAGACGCAGGGAAGCAGGTTGACGTCATAGATCCGAATTTTTCCAAGGCGTTTGACAAGCTTGATCACGAAATTCTTCTGAATAAGTTAAATACAAATGGTCTATCTGACAATTTAGTATCGCTATTATTTTCCTACTTGACTAACAGGAAACAATACGTTGAATTTCGTGGTTTTACTGCCACTTTGACCTTGGAGTTTTTCTTTGCGCAGCCTCTCTTCCAAGCTCTTCCTGCACATTTTCGTAGCAAACGACGCATCGTCGCCTTATAGCTATATTTTGTAAATCATGGAGTGGTGCGTTAGTTTCTTGTACCATGGGTGGACATTCACGTTTTTCGAGAATACGTCTAAGAGTTTGCGTCTTGAAATTAGTTATAGTTATTTGTTGTTGTGTGACTTCTTTGTAGATAACAAAGGCGTTTACTAAAGCAGTTCCTAAAATCAGCTCTATAGAAAGCTTTCTGTACCATTTTACACCACGTCTAAGTGGAGTATTGTGTGCTTTGTGCTGATCAGATAAATCAATGAACGCTTTGGAATCATTGTAATCTACAACGACTTGGGGCTTTTTTCTCTCGGGATCCGTGCGACTTGGCACTACTTTTGTTTCGGCCAAATGTTTGGTACTTAACATCATGACATAGCGTTTATCTTTCCACTTGAGCATCATAATCCCGGGTGGACTAATCCTAGCAATTATTTCCCCTTTCTTCAATTTCTTAGTTTCTATTTCTTGGCAATTCATTTTTCTCTTTTTTCTCAGAGTACCCACTAGATGAGTGCTTCTTTCTAACAACAATTTTGCTAACCTCACGCTCGTATAGTAATTATCCACGAACAATGTTCTTCCCGCATCAAGAAGGGGATCCGTCAGTTTCATAACCACTCTCATGGATTCAGACGTATCTTTGTCAAATGTAGTGTCAGTTTTCCCACAGTATATTTGCAAATTATATGTGTATCCATTCTTTACACAAAGTTTATATCATTTGATGCCCAACTTGTGGCGCTTATTTTTTATATATTGGCGAAATCCAATTCTGCCCCTAAACGGAACAAGGGTTTCGTCAATGCAAACATTTTTAGTTGGTATCATGATGTACCGAAATCTATCGACGAGCAAGTCGACAAGATGGCGAATCTTGCGTAATTTGTCAAGTGGAGCATTGTTATTAACCGGTTTCGCCTCGTTGTCACAGAAATGGATTACACATTTCTGCTCATATATTTATTTATGTTACAATGATATATTGGATCTTTAGACCAGTAATCGGTTATTCTTGGAAAATGACAAAGACCCATCCAAAGCAGTAGGCCCAAAAATATTTCAATTTCATCGTTGTTGGTTTCAGACCACCTACTAATGCGCGATTTTGGTGTTATCGCCTTTTCTTTTATCTGGGTAGCATATCTATTTGTTTCAGTCACAATTAGATTTACTATATCATCCGTTAGGAATAGCTTGAAAAAACCTTAGGGATCTTTCAACAAATAGTCAATCATCGCGGTCTCATCAATGATATTCCAATTAGGTAACCCATAATTGTCATCTCGCTCGTCATGGTTTTCGTCGACGTTTTGTTCATCGTCACAGGCTAAAACGGCCTCATCAATAAGATGAACCATTACAATTAGAAAACGTTGACACCATTGACGAAGTAATCAATGCCGTTTTAGCCTGTGACGATGAACAAAACGTCGACGAAAACCATGACGAGCAAGATGACAATGATGGGTTACCTCATATCAATAAGATATTGTTTATCCAACTCTTGTTGATTCAATGACTGAATAATTACAGGATTGTCTGAAATTGTAATATTCAAAGATAGGTATTTTCCTTGGTTGAATTTTTACACAACTTACCGTGGGAATGAGATGGGCCTACCACATTAGGATCACCTACTACGGATTTATTTCTGGATTCGGGTATTTTTGATAACCCTATTTGGGACGTTGATGTTTTACACTTTTGAGCAAGTTTTTTTGTCTTCTCAGATGGATCATAGTCACTTACTCCACTTTCATTGTCACTACTCTCCAATTCACTTCGTACTCATCTGATGACGCATCGCCAGGAAATGGTTCGTCGTCTGACATAAACTCATCCCAGAGTTGTTGCAAGTATTTTTGTTCACCTTCGTAGCTCATTTTTATCACGCGTAACAATACAACGTAACAAAATGCACCCTAACCCTCCAAGCTACTGATAAACACTGACCATACGTATTTGAATACACAGTTTCTGCAGGTGGAAACTTGCAGATAAGGCACCGCATCTGTGCCTCGTAGCGTGTGGTGGATAAAATTGCCCAGAAAAAAAAAATCAAAATCACCGAAAAAAAAAAGCAATATGGTATTTTTTTATTATATTCACGTCACCTGCATTTCAAAACTTGTCGGAAACACGAAAAATCAGAGTGTGGCTTGGGGGGCCACATATTGGTCATGCCATGGTTGCAGTGTACGTGTTAACTAAAATTTTTTTTCTCCTTTCTTTGTATACATTATTCTACATTATTCTGTATTTTCCCCACCCCGTAAATGGTTTTTACTGTGGGGTGGTGTATCTACAAATAAATAAATAAATAAATAACAAAATATACTGATAATAAATAATAATTTTGTTAATAAATATAACACAAAAATAAAATTCTTCTTAGGCTCAAAAATTTGGTGTTCGTCACTGTCTTCTTTGGTTCATCATTGTACTAAAAAATCGAGTTCTAAATGTACTCATTTAGAACTTGAAATAAACAAAAAAAAAAGAAAGAAAAATGTAATTAGTTGGTGTAAGATAAGTAGACTTTAATTGGCTTTACATTTTTTTAATTTTTTTTGCATGTCCACTACTGAATTGTCAAATACCTTTTTTTTCTTTGATCCATTTATAAGTTGTAAAGTGAAGTGGGGTAAAAGTAATATGGTTTTTGAATAGTGCCACTTTAAACGCTTATTAATCTTTAACAATTGCAGTTAAAAATCTAAAAAAAAAAATATGTAATAATCTTCATTCACTTACTAAACGACTCCAATAGTCAAAATTAATTAACTTTAATTTACATGAAAATTGCAGATTTTTTTTAAAAGTCTGTCACTATTACATTTACCCCCGAGATTCGGGGCTAATGTAATAGTCGCCTAGAGTGTCTCACATACTAGCGATGGAAAATTGATATGGGGCTATTGTAAAGAATAATAAATGCAGATAATGTTGACATATTTATTTACAACTGAGGTATAAACTTATTCGTAGAATGTAAACTAAATATCTTGCAATAACATATTTTAGGGTGTTTATTCAGATCAAATGATAATTGTCAAATGACACATCAAATTGAAAATGACCTCTTCTGGAAACATGAGGGTCTGGTAAGACCCTCACAATGTCTGGGTCATCTATTACGTCTGTATCGTCAAATTTGGGCCATACAAACTGGTTCTTATGATATTTGGTAAATTTAACTACCCAGCCATCTGTTTCTTCTTTGAAAGAAACAAATAAATGTCTTATTGTTAGTTGAATTTGAAGCAAATAAATGTTCCCCTGCACGATACACATTCGGGAACGTTTATTTTCTTTAAAATGTAACCGGCTACATATGACGAAGCCTGGTTTTCTTTTTCTATACTCTGAAAACTCGCATCTAGGTCGTTATCAATGAGACTGTCTGTGTCAAGATCCGCAAGAAGGAGAATAGTTCTGAGACAGAAATGAACAAAGATCCCCTAAAGATGTACAATAATCCTCTTCACAGTTCTTTCCTCTAGTAAGGGGAACTGAAAACAAGTGGGATTTGTTGTGGGTCTTGATTTAGAGATCTTAAAGATAAATACATACCTGAAACCTTTTTGCCTTAAATTATTCCATATGAACATAATTGATCTGATTGTCGTTTGCCAACCAGTTAAGAAATGAACTAAATTAGTACAATCCTTGTTATTTGTGGGATCAATTATTTTCCAGTTCATAATTTGCAACAAAAAGTTTGACCAAAACTCCAAGGTGTGGAGAATCGTCAGTGGAGTCAAACAAACAATCCACCATAGCCACAAATTGTGCTGCCTGTAATGATTCTGCAGGTAAATCACCAGTTACATGAAAAGTTTCTATGGAAGCTGCAACTGTATGACTCAATTGAGCAGCAGCTACGTTTACTTTCATTTTCAGGTAATTGTCTTTGAAATTGAAATGCTCGCTCTTCAGTTCTATTAACTGATGGTATGTACATTTCTGTTGATCCAATTGGAAAGCTGTCTGAATGTAATCAAATTTAGCAACTTTATCTTTATTAAACTGAATTATGTAATTTAAAAGAGCATTTCTAGTATTTTTTAATAAATGAGGAACATCCAAAATTACACAAATTGGTTCATTATTTACTACAAAATGGTATGAAGTGGGTCTGTCTTTATTATCACGGCAAAGAGAGGAGAGAGCATGTCTATTCGTCGGACCCTGACCACAAACTGTTGCTACTACATGAAAACCAACTTCTTGCAAATTTTGAATTGTCTCTACTATTAACTGTTTTAAAGATTAAGCCGAAACTGTGTAATGTGTGAAATAGTGTGCAACAACTTGTTTGTATGTTTTTCGTATTCCTCTTAGCATAAATACAAGAGCATCATTTGCCGGTTTTTCTGTTCGACCTAAAGTACCCAAATCTTCAAATCCATAAATCTTTTGTTTGTGGCTTTCATAGTAAAAACCATTCTCCAAAGATACTTCATCAAAAATAAGGGTACAATATCTATCGAGTTCATCCAATTTTTCTACACGTAATTTCAAATGATTTAAAACTGCTTCATTAATTCCTGTTTCAAATGGTACATTTGACAAAACATTCTGTAAGGTACGAATTGATGGTAACTGAAAATATGCCTGAAGATATCTGTATAATCGAGGGCTTCTTTTTGTAGACTGATGAAACAAAAGCTTTATCCTGCACGGTCCACCTTCTGCCACTTGGTGGTCGAGCGGCATTTCGTAATTGCGAATTAATGAATTCTTTTGAAACGTTGTTGAGATTTGTCTCAATCTATTCGAATCTACCATCATCATACAGATTTCTAATGCCAGTAAGATCAGCTCGTGTATTTTTTAAGAGAGATCTGAGTTTTGAATGTTTGGCAGTAACATTACGATGGACTTTATACATTATTGATTCCTGGTGGTTTAAGTCTTTTTCAGAAACATCAGCTTGTGTCAAAATACCACTTGATTTGTCAACTAAAAATGAATAATTATCATTAAGCATTGTTGAAGAACATTGTTGTTTTATTTGAAATTTGCCTACTCCAGCCTCCGACATACACCTTCAGACCATGATGGAACCTCCTCCATATTTCACAGTTGGTGTAAGGTTTTCCTTATTATAGGCTGTATTTTTTTTCTCTATACATACTCGTATCGCTTTCCTGAAATGTCAAATAAAGAAAACTTACACTCATCTGTGAAAATAACCCTGCTCCAAAAATGTTCCGGCTTAATGTATTCTTGTGCGAAAGCTAATTTTTTACGACGATTAATTTTATTTACCCATGTTTTTTTTCGGCTTACTCTTGCTTGCAAACTAGCTCTATGCAACACCCGCCTTACTGTATCAACACTAACTGTTGTACCGGACGATTGTTGAAATTCTTCTTTTAGTTTTGTTCCCGATACGTGCGGATTTTGTTGCACTATTCGTAATAGTTTTCGCTTGCCACGTTGGTCTATCTTCCTAGGCCTACCTTGTCGAGGCTGATTCATGCAACTTCCGCTGCTAACGTATGATATATTGTACCGTCATACGTAGTTTCGCTGTCATTTCAGATATTTGGCGTTGCGACTTTCCCTGATTATAGAGTTCTATAACCCTTTCGCGTTTCTCTGACTTTACCCATTTTGCATTCTTATCTCTGATATACGGTGCACTAAAATTGAAGAACAATAGTAACTATCACGTACGATGCACTCCTGTGGGTTTCCCCTAATTGCTTTCAAGCGACCTGGCGGACTATCACGAATCACTTTGGGTGGACGAATACTTTTTCCGCCGCAAATTTTATAGAGAATTGTTATAACAATTTTTATTTATTGTTGTATTATGTTTAGCTCTACTTTGATGTCATAATTGTGTGGCTTATTAAATTACTTTTATTTGTACATTTTTGTTCAACACGGAAAAATTGTATTTAGTTATTTATCACAACCAAAATCAAAAAAAAAAACAATCAAAGTCAGTTGGCTCTATGAGATCAAATAATTAAAATCAAAATACAAGGTGCGGCAAAACAAACAGTGCAGTTTAGAAGAGCTATTAAAAAAAATTGGGACAACTTATGAAAAAGTGGTTTATTCTGCTCGAGTCAGTACTACACCCCATTTTTTCACTTAAGTTTTAAAGATCACACCAAGAAGATGGTGTCCTTCAGAAGCGATGCACTGATGTAGGCGATTTCTGAAGTTTTCAGCTGCATTCTGGCACATATCGATCGGAATGGCGTTAATTTCCTCTCTAATACGGATCTTCAGTTCTTCCAAATTGTGAGGACGATGCTTAAAAACCTTTTCCTTGAGGTAGCCCCACAGGAAAAAATCGCAAATGCTCAAATCCGGTGATCTCGCCGGCCACCCCAGGTCGCCCCTCAGAGAGACGAGGCGCGCAGGGAACATCTGCCGCAGTTTTGTCATTGAAATCTGTGCTGTGTGGGCCGTAGCCCCGTCTTGTTGGAACCAAATATCCCCAAGGTCTTGTTCTTCAACCAACCGTTCCATTTCTGGTTCAAAAAAATTTTCTAGCATCGAAACATAACGCCGAGCAGTGACGGTTGTTGTACGCCCATCCTCCTCAAAAAGTACGGTCCAATAACCCCAAATTTGGAAATGGCACACCATACAGTCACTTTCGGAGAATGGAGCGGTCTCTCGTGAACTTCCCTTGGGTTATTGTCCGACCAATAACGGAAATTTTGTTTATTTACGGCTCCAGACAGATGGAAGTGGGCTTCATCACTACTGAAGAATGTTGACCTTGGTGGGATACGGTCTAACATTTCTTGGGCGCAATTAACGCGGTTTTGAAAGTCTGGAGGCATCAACTCCTGAACCACCATAAACTTATAGGGATGGAAGAATAAATCTTTATGCAAAATCCTCCTTGCAGAGCGGTCAGACATGTTTAATGCAGTTGCATGTTTCCGGGCAGAGCGTGTTGGTGATTGTTCGACAGCTGCTCTCACTAGAGCGACATTTTCGGGAGTTCTCACTGTTTTGGGTCTTCCCATACCCCTAGGCCTTCTTGTTGAACCACTTTCTTCCAACGCACGAACCCAACTCGCGATAACATTGCGATGCGGAACGGGATTCTGACGTGGAATGTTAAAGTGCCGTCGGAAGGTCCGCTGAGTGATGATGAAAGAACGACCGCTTTCAAAAAACGTGCGAACGGCGAAGCTCACCGCTCCAAACCATTGCTACGACTGAAAACTGGGTGTGTGACTGGACACAATGAGTCCCCTCCCAGGTTCCTATCCCCACTACAGCGAATGTAGTCGCTCATCGCAACTGCACTGTTTGATTTGCCGCACCTTGTATTTATTATCAACTTAGGTCTAGTTTCCTTCATCAGTATCTTCGCCAAGATAACATTCATTGCAAATGAATGTAGTGCGGCTTCTGCAAATGTTTCTTTGACATGATGTGCATTGTGTCTTCGATTGCCTCCTTTTTTTGCGGAGTATATTTTGCAGCTCCCTCTGCATGAGCTAGTAGAGTAGAAGAAGAAGAGGTAAACTGTTTATTTCATACACAATGAAACAATAACAGGCTACTAAGGATGGGAAACGTATACGACGAGAAATAATAAAGTTATAAACGAAAGTGTACTTAGTGCGGTCGTTTAGACGTCACGCGCCCGCTTGAAGGTTAACATGTCAACAAGTTCATTGTTAGAATACGCATGTGCCATTTTTAATAATTAATCACTCACTTAATCCAAAACGTATCTACTTCACGATTTTTATATTTACACCACTTCCACACGCACCCTATTGGCGTCTAAAATTACCGGTGGGGGCGCTGATGTTTGTAAACAAATATCGAGAAAGCGAGTAAATTTCTCCCGTGCCGTTCGTTACGTGTACTCGTGTAGTGGTGAATAAATTTTCTTTTAATTGGGACATTTTTATACATACAAATAAACTTTTATCCACGTTAAGTGATATTTAAAACAAAGGTATGTAGTTTTGTTAATCATAATAGAATGGATGTTTATACGTACTTGTCTTGTACTGATATAAAACGTTATTTTTAGATTAGGATGTACGATTTCGAAGAAGAGGTTTTTCTATCATTAGGAAAAATTTGTTCTTACCTGCAAGCCACTCCAGAGAGTAGATGTGTTGTAGAGGGCGAGGCATTAGTAAATGCCAAGCATATAATTTTACTTGGAACTACATCTGCTACTACGAAATTAGTGCAAATTATAGCACTATGTTTGCAAACTAGCGGTGTAAAGAACTCTCCACATGAAATCAATGGGAAACTCATCCATAGAGACGGAGATGTAAACATTGTAGAGTTTACATGTACTTGCAAAGCGGGTTTATCTGGATTATGCAAACACATAGCCGCTGTACTCATAAAATGTACCAGGTTGTAGATACTACTGTTTTTATTTGTTTTTCTTTTTCCTGACCCTTTTTTGATTTTAGGTGTAATATATACTCTCTGGAAAAATTGTCGACCACCGATGTTAAATGTTATTGGTCCAGAAAAAAGAAGGATGTCGAAGAGGAGTACGAAGCAAGACGACTGCTGGAAACATCTTGTTATAAACCAATTGTGACCCGTAAAAGACCTCTAATACCTGAAGAAAATAAGATGTGTTTTAAATTGTTAACTTCAGTTTGCCCTGAATCAAGCCTATCTGTTCATTTGTAAGTTTTTTTCTTCATTATTTTAGTTTGTAGATTATACCCCAGTATCATTATTTTCAGAAAAGGTCGATTGATTACTGGCAGTAATATTTCTGTGACAAGTAATTTGGAAATACCTACCTATTTAACAAATTTATTGGATTGTGCAGCTAGGTCAGAATTCTTACCTCAACTAAATATAAAACTTGATGAGTTTGAACTTAAGGACTGTTGTACTAATTTGTTGGGTAGCATGTCCGATATTAATATTACTGATGTGGCGGTTTCTTCAATACAGCGATCGGATACATGGTATCAAGAAAGGCAATACCGTATAACAGGTGGGTAAAAAATTAGATTGATTAAATTTGTTGATGAATGATGATAAATGTGAATATGCTTAATATTCACATTTATAATAAATTTTGTTGTGATTCTTGAATATTGATCTCTTAAGATTGTGTTGAAATTAATTGGAGGTAATCTAGATAATCTGGGCATTGTCTAGGTATATAATTAGCAACAAAAATTAGTTTTCGTGTAACATAGTCTATAAGTAGACAACAGCCCCCGTATTCTGGTTGTTCGATACGATATATCCATCTTTGTTTATTATATTGCAGTACGTATATCTCCATCTTCTACATTCTGTCGAATCGAGCAACCAGAATCCCGGGGCAGATTAATTGTCAGTTCTTCAATTTTAATGTTCAGGCACCCAAATTAATCCTTTACCAACACATCAAAAGCGATATCAGTGAATAATAAGAAATAATCAATGGTCATAATAGTTAAATACATCATCACTCACCTAAACAACTCGAGAAGTGATTTCTTGTGAATGCGCTTATTAACACCTATGAAAAATAACCACAATAAGTGTCTAGCTCGCATTTTTGGATGTGTTTGCTTAATTTGTAGGAATTACGAATAATAACATGTCCCTATCATCCCCTACTTTCTATAGCGTGGTGCCTGAACATATGTCTCAACATCTGTCAACTATTCAACAACACAACAACAACTTTGACTATGAGATTCTGTCACAATCTCCACAACAACAACTAGCCACTGCTTTGTCTCTGCCTGGCTCAAACCCATCTCCGGGTGGCGCAGCCCAGGGAGGTTGCAGTCAAGGCCGATATCGACTCCAGCACCCATATCCCCGCAGCACACCATCCCATGGGTTAAAAAAAACTCATTGCACCCCACTGGTTCAAACACAGCAACCAACATTATGCACCCGTGCCGCCGTTGGCTCAAACACAGCAACCAACCATGCACGACCCGACAATGCAGCCCTTTTTACTACGAGACACATGATTCAGTACCACAAAGCTCGTAGCCTTTTATTACAAACAATATTTACTTATTTACTGATTCACTCTGTAAGTTCTTGTTTACTTTGCTTTCAATTACTTTAAACTGATTACTGATATGAATCTAAGCTAGCTACGTTTACGAGAAGACACTCAGTGAGAAAACTCACCTGTAATTAACAACAAAACACAAGCACATTCACAATAACCTTTTCACACTTCGACTAAGGCCGAAAATGACCCAACTGTAAACATGCTAGATCGTATTATCTTTGTGTTCGGCGTTGGTAACTGATATCGGCTATATTATAGACATATAAACAATCTCACGCCAGTAATTCGGCATCGCCCAGCAGAGCTATTTATTGATAGACTAAATAGGCAATAATCGAATTATACAGGGGCTTACTTTTACATAGATTTGAAAGTTATCCACATGAACTGGGTAATTGCTACACAGAACTGTTAAGATGGTAGAAAATCGTTTTATTAGACTAACATCTAATAAAACGATTTCTGGCACCATTGCCATCATTGGTAGTGCCTTTACCTTGTAAGACGACATCTACGAGTAAACCCATTTCACTTCGCAATTGGTTTTGTATTTATTGGGTTTTGGGTAATTAAGGTTGTCACCTTACACTAAAACACACGGTTTATGCTCCAAAATTAAAGCGGAATTTACATTTACGAGTAACTCGTATGCGAGTACTCGTATAGGAGTACGAGTTATATTTACATAATATCAAGATCGTATGCGTTTAAACGGTATTAAACATGGCGCCTACTAAAAGAAAGCGTGTGGCTCTGCTAGGAATTTTACTATTATTAATGAAGGCAAAACAAAAACGCGAAGATGTTAACAGAAAGAGAAGAATTTGGGTTAAAAATTCCTTACAATTAAGACCTGTTGTGGGAATTGAAGAAAAATTATTAACACAATTACTGACTGAGCACGGATATGGTTTTAAAAACTTTCTGAGAATGGATCATAGCAGGTTTTTGATGCTACATAATATGGTAAGTATATTTATAATAACAAGTTATAATATATTGGTTCGCAAAAATAACATTTAATTTTCAGATAGAACATTATATTAGGAAGCAATATACGCAAATGAGAGGATGTATAAATTCTAGGCTGCAACTGGCTACAACCTTAAGGTTTTTAGCTACTGGTGACAGCTATAAATCATTGGAATATCTCACTCGTATATCTGCTTTTACAATATCCATTTTTGTATCAAAAGTGTGTAAAGCTCTGTATGTGGAATTACAACCAAGGTATATGAAGGTAAGTTACAAAAACAGAAATACTGAATTAAAATATTTATTAAATATAGTTTTGTATGGTATTTAATATTAGCCCCTTGCATTGCTACATATATAGCATTATTTGAATCCTGGCTATAACTGTCATACAGAAGGTCCATATCTGGAGAATTTGTATTTTCTATAGTATTTGATAAAGAGGTAGATGGTCTACTTGTATCTGTATACTGTAATGAGGTAGATGGTCTACTATCTCTTTCAACAATTATCGGTGTAAAACTATTTCCAGAAACTTTACATTCTCATGTAATTTTAGTCTCTTTTTTGTTATAATTTGTTGAAGTTCCAATTGAAGCTCCAAAGCATGTTTTAGAGGCATAGTTTTTAATTGTGAAGCGACACTTTCACCAAATTTGTAAAATTCTGATGATTCAGCTGCACATGCTTCTTTAAAAGTTTTTAAAGCAGAATCAAATTCTTTATTTGTGGTGCAGTCATTAGCAATGCTCCGCTTTTTTACAAAACTGGAATGTGGAGTTTCATTGAGGTTCACAATTGACTTTTTTCTTTATTCTCAATAGTAGATGCGTGTGGAATCTGTAATGAAAAATTTCATTTTCAGGTACCAAATACACATTCGGAATGGGTCAGTTTATCAGAAGAATTTAGATTGAAATGGAATTTTCCGAACGCTATAGGTGCAATAGACGGAAAACACATTCAAATTGAAGCGCCTCCTAACTCAGGATCATACTTTTTTAATTACAAAGGTTTTCAAAGTATTGTGTTGTTGGCTATAGCAGATGCAAATGCCAAATTTATTTATGTTGATGTGGGTTGCAATGGCCGAATTTCCGATGGGGGAGTATTTAAAAATAGTACAATGTATGAGACTTCTTTAAATATTCCCGAAGGAAGGAAAAGAATATTTCCTGACAAATGCTGGGGAAGTTTATTGGCAGTATCGATTTATCCTGAATAATGATAATAATAATAATAATAACGTTATACATCACGAATTAGTCGCATGTTTAGTCTGGTTCCTGATACATTCTCGTCGAATGTTGTCGTGGTAATTCCGAATTACATTAGTTCAAGTAGAATTTCTTCGTTCTGAACAGGCGCAGTACCAAAGTATCCGAGTAAGTTCCTGGTAGGTGTTGTACCATTTGGAATCACTGGGATGGTTGGTTGTAACGCTTGATCTGAAGTCATCGCCATGAGAATGTCACCACAGATAGCGAGTGACGGCAGCTCTTCGTAGAGGTTGTGATTTGCTGTATCAATAACCGCGGAATGGTAACCGTTCTTTCCTCCAACCATTGCAACAGGTAGTGATTGGCGAGACTTAACTCTTTGCCAGTTTTATCAGCTACGTTTCCTATCGCTTTAATAGCTAGGAAGATTGGTTGTGGGACGTTGAATTCCTCATCACAAATTAATTTTCAGTACATTTCTTCAGCATCCGTCAATTCCTGTCTTCTTTTTGCTTTGACATCGAGAAGACGTCCCCAAGTAAGTGCTGTTGTATAGTACATCAACTCTTCCTTATTCAAGGATTTGTCTATGCTCTTGTCATCTCCACGCATGTTAGCGTGAGTTTCTTCGACAATTGCCGGAAGTCGTGCAAGTGATGGGGAGATGGTTTCTTCCACGCCAGTTCTCTAACGCAGAAGTCGATTCCGAAGATAGATTCTGCCCACATGGGTGCATTCTTCTGCGGTGTCGGTGTCTTTGCAGCTTCGAGAGCTTTCGGCTTTGGTAGCTCCTTCACTGGTTTTGCTTTGACCTCTTTCGGTTGTCTTTTCTGTCCAATCTTAGCTGGGTCGAAGTTCTCGATTTTCCCCTTGTTGTTAGGAGCGAGCTTCTTAACCTCATCTAAGGTATAGACTTTCTTTTCGACCTGTTCCATTTCTGAAATAGTTAGATCGTGTGTTTGTGTTTGTTTTAGAAAACTGCCTTTTAGCATCAGCGTGCAAGTTTTCTGGGAACGTTCTACATCATCAATAGAGATGCAACCCAGTATGTTTTCAACCCGGCCGGGCCCGGTAGCATTCGTCGCCAACCCGGCCGGGTTGATGTGTTAGCGATAAAACCTTTTTAAAGTATTTTATGAAAATTTGCTATATATAAATGGAAAAAGACAACGATTCAAGGTTACTAATTAATATTTATTTCAAGCTAGCAATAATAATATAACAAAATTATATTCTAACTTGCATAAGACAAAACAATTATTTTTCAGTCTGAAAGAATGATCTCAAAAAACAAATTGTATTAATAGTTTTATCACCTAACCTGGTTCGCCACTTACTGCAGATATACCCCGCCGCCGAAAAAGCCCTCTCAGCTTCAACACTAGTTGGTTTTATGGACATCATGTAGTCTTGAATAAGAGTTAAATAGGGACCTTTCTTGCCTTCCGCTTCATACTGACTCATCTCTTTTTTTTAACGTCTTTTCTAAGTCATTGTTGTGTCCCGGATTTATTTTTTACAAAATTCTTCTTTTTCTTCTAAAATTTGCTTTTCTAATTCTTCTCTTAGAGTCGATGTCGGTTGTGATTGAAGCGAGTCGTTTTCAGAATTCAGTCCATCATTTTCAACTTCAAGTACTACCTCATCTCATCTTCTAGGACTTCCTTTATAACTGTTCAATATGTTTTTCTTTTCCTGTCTGATAACATTTTTCTTTGGCATGGGAAACATTTCGTCGGCTTGTCTCATCATTGTTTAGGTAAACTAATATTCCTGTCATCACAGTAGAACGACGTTCTTTTACTCTCACACGCAGGGCTTCGGATAATTGTTCGCTTAGGTATGAAGTTTGTTTGTTTAATTTTTCGAAAATGAATTTCAAAGTAGTCTCGGCAGTAAGAAGGCTAGCTTCCTTTCTACACAGAGCCTCTACTGCTAATTTGAATGGTTCCAAACATTCTACAAAGTTTTTAATCGACAACCACTCTAAGTCGGAAAACTTGATTTCAGATTTCACGTCGATCAACGCCTTATCTACGCAGTTTTTGAGTTTGTAGAAGCGCTTCAACATGTTAAGTAGGCTGTTCTACCTTGTGCGACAGTCTAAAAGAAAGGTCAGCTCCTTTCCTGTCTCTTCAATAACATATTTTTGTAGGTAAGTATCGTATTTTGTGGGCGACTTCCGAAACAATCTGACCACCTTCCGAACTTTTTCTAGAAGTTCTCTGAATCCAGGCATTTCTTCAGCGCGTGGAAGATCATTTATATCTACTGTTACTATTAGGTCTGTATTTACGTCCGTCTCAATCGCATAGTCTTCATCTTCGTCATCGGACTCGACAAGAGCTGCGTGTTCCATTTCATTCTCCTGATTTTGATCTCTCGATTTTTTGTATATTACATCAACAACGGCTAACTGAATGCCATGTGCAAAACATAATTGTTGGAAGCAAGGCACTAGCTTCGCAATAACATCAGTTTCTAAATCAATACCAAAACTTTTTAAGCGGTCCTTCACCAAACCGATCGCGTGCTCTGCAGTACATGACCCATGAATTCTTACTAATCCCAGGTTGTAGTGTTTTTCTTTGTTATGTAAGTTTAGGTTTAAGTATCGGTGGTTACGCTGTGAGGTCCACTCGTGAAAAGAAGTGGTAAATTTTAGCCCCGAATTCTTCAGATGATCAAATTCTATCACCATGTCAGCTTTGACGGTGTTTTCAAAAGTCGTGACTAGATCTGGTTATATTTTTTATTTCTGTTTTTTTTTTTTTTGTAGGTATTTCATCCACTGAAGTCTTATTTTCATCTGGTTTTGGTGTAGATGCCGTGGGAATTAAATTCATTGCAGTACGTTTCAATTGGCATTCTCCAGAAACTATGGTGATGCTGTGCTTCGATGCCAAATGTGTTTTAACACCTTTGGTACGATTTTGGTACCGAATATTGGATGTGGATTAAGTGGATTTACATTTCCATGTTTTTCGCTGATATTAGCATGACTTGGACCTGGTCGTGATGGTTTCGAAAGTGACATGATTGATGTAAAAAAAACGGTACGACCTGCAAGTTAAGAACAGACGGGTTAATTTTTTATCAATTAATGTTTGTCTAATTTTATTTATGTAGGTACAATGACAAGTATTTATTTAGTAATTCACAATTTGTAGGTAGGTACTGGGTACTACCTAGCTAGCATGAAGTAACTAGAGTTACCTACTTAGTTGAATACCAGAATTTTACAGTGCGAACCGCAGCATAGCACTGATTATACAGATTTGTATTAGTCACACCCACTACTTATTGAAATATTTGTTTGAATTAATGCACAAAATCTACAATGTTTTATACCACAATTTGCAATTAGATTAAAAATATAACATTTGTTTATTTACGGCGGCGATGAAACGCAGAACAACACAACACATATTTTGTCATCAACACAATGTTGACATGCCAATTTTCTACAACCGCTCCCGCCTCCGTTTTCATACGTACCGGGTCCGGTGACCGGGCCCGGTGGGTGTCTAAAAGGCCACCAGGCCCGGCCGGGTCCGGTTTGCAATCTCTAATCATCAACCACTGCAGAGACGAGCCGCTCCCTGGATGGACACATTCGCTACATGTTGAATTTTTACGCAGAAATCCCACCTTCAACATCACTGAACAAAATATTGTCGACAGAAAAAATGTCATCGTTAGGAAACGCTACCTCACAGATCTTCAACTACAGGAAGTCAAGAGAGAAGTCGGCCAGATACTATATCAACAAGAGGAGTTCCAAAATCCACCGGAAGTACGTGCGGAAGAGGAAATCCAGCCACACCAATGACGTATCTCCCGAACGCCATCATCGTCCAGATCAGAGGGAAGAATTAGTGATGTACACCTACCGAGAAGCCAACATGAAGAAGAGAATGACGAAGACGACGAGAACGATTTCTACACCTAGTGACCCACTATGAGCTCATGAATCCACTAAATAGGCCCAGAATACCTAAACTCAGGAATGTCAATAAAGCGCGTGCCATAATATCCAGTGCCAACAGTATTTTGCAACAATATTTGGATGGCACAAATGATCTACAAAAGGCACATTTGGGTGTGTATTGTGCATCAGCACTCATCCTTGAATTGAATGGTCAGCAAGTATATACCCCAAACCCCAACCGAAAGAACAAGGACAGTGATACTCCAATGTGGAAGAAGAGGCTTGAGAAGAACATCGACGAGAGCTGACGTCGATGTTCTCAGTGAATTTCTAGCAGGAAACAACTCTCGAAGGGTCATGGCTAAAACACAAGCCATAGCTAGAAAGGCGCAGATAGATCTGAATAATGCAGACCATCGGCAACAACTATTGAACATCAAAGATCTTCTGAGACAAAAGGCGAAAGCGAAGAGTGCCAGGCTACGTAGATACAACAAGCTGACAAAAAGAAAACAACAGAATTCTGCGTTCGAGAACAACCAAAAGTAGTTTTTGAGGAGCTTGGAGAGACAGGGTGAAGAACAACCTGCAGAAATCGATCCAGTGCGATTCACAACATACTGGAATTCTATTTGGAGTGATGCCGACACATACAACGAGAACGCGCCATGGATTGAGGAAATTGAAGCACACAACGAAGATCTCAACCAAATGGCTGTCGGAATTATTACAGAAGAGGACGTAACCTCGGCAATCAAGAGGACCAAGAACTGGAAAGCACCAGACCCCGATGGGATACACAATTTCTGGCTGAAGCACCTACCGGTATCTCATGGTATTCTGGCAAAGTGTTTCACGGAGGCGATCAACGATCCGCATGTCGTACCTGACTTCCTGATGACAGGCAACACGTTCATGCTTTTCAAAAAGGGTGGTGCTGCACAACCGAAGAACTACAGACCCATCACGTGTCTGTCCACAATATATAAGCTGTTCACGTCTATCATAAATGAAAAAATCTATCGTCACTCACTCACCTACACTGAAACTATTCAGTGGGTCCAAGGTAAATCTCCAGGCGCTCATTGGAACTACTAGGACCTTCAGCGACGATATCAAAATGTCCTTTGGCCTGGATCAGTGCGCCACATTGAGTATTGTGAAGAGAGCACTGCATAACAATCCAGAGGTATTTGCCGACATCCATCAACTACCACCGGAAGAGCAATACTGTTACTTGGGAGTGTGTCAAGATAGCAGGATAACCACACACAACTGAAGAAAGAATTCCAAGCGAAATACAAGAGCCGCGTGACAAAGTTGCTGAATACGCTTTTATCTGGAGGCAATCTCATCAAAGCCATCAACTCGTGGGCTGTCCCAGTGCTGACATACTCTTTCGGAATCGTCAAGTGGTCCGTTACTGATCTTGATGAGCTCGACCGACTTACCAGGCGGCTTCTAACTAAGTTCAAGCACTTACACACTAACTCTTCCGTAATCAGACTCTATCTGCCTCGAAGACTAGGTGGCAGAGGTCTATTGAACATCAAAAATCAGTGCCTTAATCAAGAAGCTTCCTTAAGAAGAAAACTGCTAACAAACAGGGACCCGCTAATAACAGCAGTAGCAAGAGAGGACGCTGGTTACACGCCTTTGAACCTTGGATGTGGACTTATCCCGGTCGACGTACCAACAGAAGAGGAGTTTCGGACCCAGTGGATGGAACATGCTTTGCAGGGCCGTTTTCCAAAAATGCTACAGCCAGACCACATCGACAAAGAAAAGTCATTAAAATGGCTTACCGACGGCTATCTGTACCCCGAGACCGAAGGCTTCTTGACTGCCATTCAGGACAGGGTTATAAAAACAAGAAACTACCAGAAGCATATCCTGAAAGACAACATCGAAGACCTATGTAGAAAATGTGGATCTGCATACGAAACTATAGAACACATAATAGGAGGCAGCGTTAGCAGAGTCAGCATATCTCGGCAGGCACAACCAACTTGCGAAGATGGTCCATCAACAACTGGGCACTCAAGTATGGCCTGTTAGCGACGGCTCCGCCATACTACAAATATGTCCCGGAAGCTGTGCTGGAATCGGAAACAGCATTGATGTACTGGGATAGGCTAATCATCACCGACCGAACAGTGGACTTCAACCGACCAGATATTGTGCTGATTAACAAGGAACAACGAAGAGGAATCATCATAGACATCGCAGTGTCACTTACTCACGACATTCAGAGGACTGAACGGGAGAAGATCGCGAAATACGAAAATCTATCAATCGAGCTGAAGCGCCTATGGAAACTGGAGAAGGTGAAGACGTACCGACCTGATTTGCCAAGAACATCGCGGCATTAGGACTGTCTTATAATATTATTCGAAATGGCCAGAAGGTAGTTGTACTACAAACGTGTCACATTGTTAGAAAGGTTTTGGGACAGGATGAATTTCCTCCCCTCGCCTGAGCCTAATTTCTGCTGGAGGCGGGGATGAGATATCAAGCCATCACTGTCTGCAGCAGGAATGGGTGAATGTTTCCCAGCGTTTACGCTGAGAAGTGTGACTATAAAGTCAGCGAAATAATAATAATAATACTACCTCAACTGAATAATATTCTTTTGTCAAAACTTGAATATTCATAGCTTAGTTATTTTATTAGCTTAGTTAATGTAGGTATTACTTCTGAATTCCTGATGATTATGTTCTGATTATTTGTGATGTTAACAGACGCAGGTCTCCGATACTCGAATAATTATTACATACAAGTGGGGCAGTTCGCAGGAGTGTCTCTTTCCGGAATGACATGATATTTCAATAGCCTCATCCCTTGGGCATTTGAATGAGCTATACTTTCCTCCTAATAATATTCGCGTTATAATAAACAATATTATATTATAACGCGAAGTAAATTTCGGTCGGAATGAACACTCACGTGACTGGAACAGTTGTTGTAATAAAAAAGGGGTGTCTCCGTAGTTCGGGTTCAATCCTCTGCAAGGGGACGTACAGCAAGTCTTGCACTGGATTCCTACTTCGGGTGTGAGAGCCTTGTCTTTTTTTTTCATGTCTTCACATTCACATTAGAAATACTATACTCCTAAATGCACTCGAGAGGTAAAGAAGTCCAAATACAGTTTTGATTTCTGGAACATATGTTTTCACATATTGAGGAAAATTAGGAGATGATCGAACTACATATATCAGCAATGATTGCTCATCAATGCCTCAAAACCTCCCGCAAATGCTGCTTAGTTAACACAAAATTTGACTTATTGGACACAGTAAAAAACAAGGTTTTTGTATGAAACTCGAAGCGATATATGTAAACTGATTATCGACAGATGTCTAACCTATCTGAAACCACCGAAATCAGCTGTCACACAGAATTCACTGTCTCCTGGACCAATGGGGTCTTCAATGAAAAAAATACATTTTTTTTGTGTACCGTCATCGTTTTTTTATCATTTTACCTTCAGCATCGGAGTTACTTATCTGTTTTATTAATTTCGAATAATCAAGTCGGTTTTCATCGAATGGAAATAGCCCACACGATAGAAAGGCACTTTTAATTATTGTAGGAGTTACAGACATCTCCAAAGTCTTCTGGAGCAATCCCGAAAATTCAGACCGTTGTAATTTTCTGCCCTCATTCTCCAACCTCCAAGAACAAACATCATTACGGCAGTTTTTCATAGGGTAAAATCAACACCCACTGAAATACACAAGGCCTTAGCGCTTGTCGTGTGACGTCACTCATGTAGGCCGCGCAATTATAATCATATGAGGGGTTGCATACACATATGAGGGGTTACATACACATTTATGAAAACTATCGATAATTAGCTTATTTTAAAGAACGCTAGCTATATGACAGACTTCTTGACAAATCTCAAAAGTTATGTTTGAGTTTTGGTTTAGGCGTAGTTATAATGCAGGCTCCCAATTCCCCCTACACCTGCTCTAAAATTCAAGATATGTATTTATGTATAATAAAATTTTTGTATACTACTGAAAAAAATGTTATTACACATAAATACATAAACTGAACTATTCCACACCTCCTCTTAATTATTATTACATGAAATAATAAAAGAAAACTCGACAAAAAAATATACTTTAGTAGGTACCTAACATCTAGCCTAACATAGTGTTTAAGTTTAAGTTAGGCATAAAAACTATATATATATTACGGAGTATATTATAGAGCACAAGCCATGAAAATACATTAAACTTAAAGAAATAGGTCCCAATTAAATTATATTTAGTTATAAAAAGTATTTATGCATGTATAGGATAGGTATATGGCCTAATTCGTTAATGTATCGAGCTTTCTTTTTATTTTTCTTTAAATGGTCACTATTTTTAGCGCAATAATTTTTAAGAGGGTATTCTAAATACTTTTGAGAATGATTTTTAATAAAACGTCTTTTCCATTATGATTAGCGCATCCATCGAAATTTGAGACATATTTTTGTTCAATACAATATTCCAAAATTAAATAAAGCATGAACGCATGAAGTTTCTAGAAATATGTCCTCAAATTCGTTTATTAATTTATTAAAGATTATGTAAGTCACAGATACAGCATTTACAACTTGTATTTGGGGAACTAGATAATCTAGGATAAATTGAATTCTAAGTCTCTTCTCTGTCTCATATAATTGTCTCATAGAAATATGATAATGACCACCTGCCATTTGCCTGTATTTACCAAATCTATCTTCAAGAGGGTCTGTTTGAAATTTCCCTAGGAGAACATAATTCATATCAAGTTCATTAAAACAGTATTTGGTAATTTCAAGCAGTCCATGAAGGGTATGAATTAAAGCAGTTTGGGTCTGTCAGGTAAGAGTCTGAAAAATTTCTAGGTTGCCAAGTATCGAGCCAACTTAACATTTTTTCTAAGAACTCAATCTTAGGATCTAACGCAATGCCCCTCAGTTGTTTCTTGACGATAGGTTCCTAATATATTGTTAATACGCCTTAATGTATCACTCTCATTCGATTCTTTTTCCAACGATGTGACTTCTAGCTCGCCTACACCACGAATGTTCCCTCCACCTTCCCCGCCTCGTTGTCGCCAATTCCAGCCAGATGGCGAGCTAGATGTCGTTGCGGTAATTCCCTTCGCCTCGTAGATCAGCCTACACTAGTCGCCAACAGATGTCGCCCTATGTACTTCGCCAGAATTTCTTCAGGAGTGTAACAATCGGCCATCCTGAAACAATTAATGTCCTCATTAATTCGCTACTCACCCTCAAGTAGATCAATTAAGTCTTGACGCCCCGATTGATCCCTTTCGCTATCCTCAGAGTCATCAGCTGACCCATCATCAGCTTTAAAAGCACCAATCTGATATCGCCTTAGAGCATCAGCAGCTGCCACTACTCTGTATCGCTTATAACCTCTCACGCCCTGAAGGGAAGAAATTTCATACCTGTCGTTCTCCAACACTTTATCCACCCGATAAGGCCCATCATATTTATTCGCCATCTTTTGATTCACCCCCTTTTCACGCAACGCCGTAGCTGCCTGTCGCCACAACACCAAATCACCCGCCTTATACTCGGTTGTAACCTTACGCCTTTTATCATACCTCACCTTCATTCGCTCTGCCGCCTTCTGTAGGCTCTCGCCCGCCTGACGCCTATTTGCATGCACGCGTTTTCGCCCTTCTGCAGCAGTGTTATCTCCCACTGACAAACCTGCCACTCGCCCGCCTTGATAGGAGAACAACAATTCCGCAGGGGAAAACCTTGTACTGGCATTTTTGGTGTGATTAATTCCCCAGAGAATTTCTGGCAGTTGCTCGTCCCATCTCGCCTCGCCAGCCGCACTCGCCGTAATCGCCTCTATAAGTGTGCGATTTGACCTTTCCACCTGGCCATTCGTCCGTGGGGTCGCCACTGCATTCGTCGCATGCCTCTTTTCCGCCATGAAACTAGCAAACGCTTTACTAGTAAACGCCAACCCCTGATCAGAGATTATTCGCCTAGGGTACCCAAACTCACCAAATATCCACCTTAGGTTCTCAATCGCCTCAGCTGAGCTCAAGGTCTTTGTAGGCTTGGCCAGCGTATACTTTGTGAATGCATCAATTACCACTAGTAGGTAGCTATTCCTTTTTTACGCTTTTGACAAACGGCCCTAAATGGTCAATGTGCACAGTGTCAAATGGAACGGCCCTCTTTTCATAAGGATGCAAGAACCCTTCGCCTCGCCCATAGTCGCCCTTCGCATATGCACAACTCAGGCACGAAGCCGTGTATTTGTGCACAAATTGCCTCATCTTAGGAAACCAATACGTCTTCCTCAAGAGCTCCAAGCACCTCTCGAATCCTGGATGCCCTATGTCATCATGGTGTTTGCTCACCAAACTAAACTTTGCACTTGAAGGGACATACAGTCTGTCGCCATCTGTTGTAATACGCCACAATCGTCCATTTTTCACCTTAAAATTCGCCTTAACGTCATTATCCGCCTTGCCCTGTTCTATCGCCTTGACTATCGCCTGTATTTTGTCATCCTGTAGTTGTACAGTTAAAAACCAGTCCGTCTCTGTAACACCAACGAGGTTCACCATGACAGGATTCATGCTAAGAGCATCTTTTTTTTTATGGCCTATACCATGCAGCCAGTCACAAAAGGAGATTTAATTAACCTATTTAAAACCTAACCTAAACCATAATACTATAAAAACACCAACAAAACAAAACAAATTATAAAAACGAAAAGGAAAGACGGGGACACACTCTTCACATCCTGGGGTCGATTTTATACATTAGACACTACAGGGGAGACCTCGGTAAATAGGAAGAACAACACAAGTAAATACATAGGGTTACGAGATTAAGATTAACCTAGAGCTTAATTTCAGTTTCCGTTATAAAGTTCATGATACAGTTATACACTTTCCTTGAGTCAGTTGTTAAAAGGTGCAGTAAGTTGAAGGGAGCAGCGATATTACAGATTAGTACATTTTCTGCCAGCTTAGAGGATGTTATCCACCCCTTTTTGGGGGGTGTGCGGTTGGTGGCTCTGGTTCGACGGGTGCCAGTATTAAGAGGGGATCCCTTGAGGGTTGGCCGCTAGCTCCGTGGAGACGGTCGTGAGTAAAATTAACAGTTCTCTTACGAGGCGCCACCCGTTTTCAAACTCAGATGGTGTTGTATTTGAGCCAAGGGAGGGATCCGCCTAGCCTTAGATGATACACAAAAAAACGGGAAAAGGCTCTGGACCTTAACGTTCGGTCAGGGTAATAGTTCTCTGGTCGGCGGGCGACCACCGAACTGAACGCACCTAATGACGCGGGTGAAGTTAGCCACTAACCTCAAATGCTACTCACCTTAAAGCCGGCTGTTTATTCGGCTAACGAAATGGTGCAAAGTTTACGGATATACAGGTTTTAATAAACAGGCTTTATTGTACAACACAATAACATACAGGGCTCGACGTGAACAGATCGATAGTGGTAAGTCCGTACTAAGAGTACATATTAATGGTTTAAACAAAATAGGTTATTTCAGAGTCACCTTCACCCTGGTAGTACTACTTGGATCGGTTTACAGGTATATATAGTCGCAATATTAATCGTTATTTACCTTAAAATATACTAAATGGTGCCTACAAAATGGGGAAAATATTAATGCACAGTATTTTCAGTGCGTGTCAACTTATGCGACTAGGGGGAGTGAAGCTCCTAAAGTCGAGAAAAAGGTTACAATGCCCTAAATGTAGAGAGTACGACTGGTGAACAAACAGTGCACTTATCTGCCGGTACCAAGTACCCTGTGGTGTTATATTATAAATTTTTGATTCTTGATTTTTCAGTCCCGGGCGTTCTAGCAATTTCCCTAATTTTTTAAAATGGTCATCAACGATGTATCGATTTAGCTTTTGAGCTCGAGCAGGATTTATTATTTGACACTTGGGCTTCGAAATTTTAGGATGATTTTTTTAAAAAATTCTCATCCATTCTCTACCAGCAAGTTGAGTCTCTTGGTTGAAACTGTGCTTTATATTAATGCTATTTGAGCTCTTTCGTTTGTTTAATACTTGCATTGGGCCTTATTATCTGGTGGGCCTTATTACCCCCAGGTACAAAACGAAAGTAGGTAGTAACTCGGCAAATACGAAAGTTCAGTGAATACAAATCTGAATTTAATTTTTCCATGTCAAAAATAGAAAATCTGGATAATATAACAAGCTGACGAACATAATATCATTAATAATAGTAACTTTTAATCATTGTCGTAGCATCTTTGGCACTCATATTGCGAATTCTTTGAGCCTTTATTACATATCCCACAAACCCACTCCATACGGGCTACGCACCGAATCCATTCATTTTTCTTAAAATAACGCCGAAAATCACACTGACAGATCGAGCATAAATTATCATTCTCCTTCTTGGAACATGTGGCTATTGTGCTTAAAGGAACATCACTGTCAGACGACAGATCAGGTGACTCCTCGCTCGTTTTTGATTGCTTGTCTTGTAAGTTCTGCATCTCTAAGCTTTTTCCAAGAATTTTTAATTTTTAAATTGTTTTTCTTTGCTTTCCCATATTTTGTTGACTTTGTCGTTTTAATGTCATTTTTCTGTTTCATTATGTTTTCATTTTTCAGCCTTTCCTACCACTTCCTCAGCAGTAATAACTTCGGAGCCAGCAGCAATCTTCCTTTTCTTTTTGTTCACGTTCTGTTTGCTCGCTTTTAAAGTGCCGAGAAGAAGTTCCTCGAAAGAATGTACCCCGTTATTTTCTTTGCTGGTTGTTGACGCTTGACAATACCGCGGCGACGCGACGCACGTGATCATTTTGGACATCTTTTGAGGCAGCCATCGATATGTGGCAATCCACCAACACATTTTTCTCACCAGGCTCGATGCCATCTTCAGCTAGGGAGTTTTCAATGATGATTAGCGGGTTTTCAGCAGCCTCCTCAATAAGCAAAATCATCGGATCGTCTTCTACTTGGATAGCATTTGTGTTGGTTGTTTCTGGGGTTTACCTCTTGAATGCTTGGCTCTCAACTGAAATGTCTGCCGTTTTACCATCCTGACTTTAAAAATGTCACGACTGCGCAAAGCATAGAAGCTAAATGTATGTGTAGAAGGTACATCATGGAGTATATTAATCTATAGAAGCACATACCAGCTGAAGTGAGACAACGGATTCAGACAGATGCTTATCCTTTTTCTTTTAAAGCATAATACATACCTGATAAAGGCGAGTGTAACGAAATTAACTAAAATTTCGTTACATACCCCCTGTTCCCGGTTAATAAAAATAGATGACTCTAGGAGTCATCAGATTTTTAGTACAAATAGCGATCTTGTAAAACAGAAAAGGATAAGTAACAACAGTCGAGGTAACGAAGAAATAGGCAGATAAGATTGACAGAATTAAAAATGGTAAAAAAATTAAAATGAGACTTGAAATGCTGGGAGAATGGTTCGTCTCGGCAATACCATCTCACTTGCAAACTTGAACAAAAATTGGGCTTGAAATGCATGAAGACAATACACCCTAAGTTATCCTACTTGCAAAAGAGGTAAGTCAATCCTGACCTCTTAATCCAACAACAACAAAAATATGAGACATTGAAAAGATCGTCCCTAAAATACCAAACTTGCTAAATCCACAAATAAGTTCATAGTCACTTATTTGAGGAACCCTAAACATAAGGAGCTTTCAAATGCTGGATGTTGATCCGCCCCAAGAACAACATACTTGCAAAATACCACCAGGGTATACCTAAACAAACATAAATTAAACATAAGGAGCCTTAAAATGCACGATTTGACTCGCCCCGAAGCCAATATACTTGCGACAAAAACCAAAAATCATATGACTCGATAGGATGCTCCAGAAGTACGGCACAACACCCAATCAAACTGCTCGGTAGTTGCTGGGGTTACAATGACCCATGGATTAACAACCCAGGAGTCACATCTACTAACAACCTGTAATTTAAACCAACTGAACAGCTTCTAGGGCGCTCTCACAGTACCTCCGGTCCTTTAGACTAACAACTCAAAAATAAACATATGTAGATATCTAGATCTCACGAGGTTTCAGCTCGTTTTTGTGAGATGCCCCGAACAAAGCACCACCTGAATTGGACAACAGATCCATCTTTCGCTGCGAGATGTAAAGTCTGCGCCGTCAATGGATCTGCCCTCAAAACAAAACAGCTAGCACTCTGCCCGAATCATTCACAACTAGTTGAGATACTAGTCGTCAAAATCGGGGAGATAATTTGTACCTAAAGTACAAAAGACATAATCGGTAAGACAATTCAAGAAACATAATCAGTAAAAACTCTGGTGACGTAATCGATAAACAAAAAAACCTGAGACAAAGTTATGGTTTTGAGACACAGATCTAAGACAACTATGTAAGATGCTTTAAGATAAGATAAGCTGTAACAAGATACTATCAAGATAAGAAAAATTAATAAAAAGATACTTATGTAAGATCTAATCCACATCACCAAGTAGCTATAATCTCTTCGAGTTGGTGTAAGATAAATGTAAGGCGAATAAAATTAATTACAAATTCAAAACTACCCACGGTAAAAATGACCTTTTACTGCCTTACCCAAATTCAAAACCAAAAAAATACACTAACTGTCTGAGATACCGTACACACCGTACAAGATACACGTGGGGATAAAAGCTTACATAATAACTACTACACGATGACACTATAGTTGTCAAAATTTCCAAGAAAAAAAATCCGTTTCAAAACTGTCTCAAAAACTAGATATTGAGGTGTCTCAAATATCATAAACCTGTCACCATAGTCAAAACAATAAGATAAAGAAAATAAAACCTTGAATAGAAGAGAATTGACAAAGACAACGAAGATAGAAGGAACTAAGAAGAAACTAAAAAATAGATACACTAGACAAAAGACAAAAAGACGACGATGCTGGTGTCGTAGTTACCGAAATATGGATGCAAGTTATCTAAGATAAAATAATTAAGATAAAAAAATACTTGCATCTTCCAAGTAATACAACTGCAGCATTACGGTAACAAAAAGTGGTCCACCCTGAACGACCCTGCATCGAAAAGAAAACGATAGTAATGCAGCCAAATGAAACGATAAAAACATAAGCTAAGATATTTCGAATGGCAGGTGCCAAGGAGTGCTGGCATTGTTTACTAGGCTTGACATCCTCCGGGTCCATAGGATAATAGGTGATACAATAAGAATGACTACATTTAATAAAAGAGTCTGTAGACTCACCAAATTCGTTACTTGTTGATGCTCGGAAGTCTGATTAGAAGAAAGATTTGATAATGACGGAATCGTATTTACGGTGCAAAGTGTAGAATTTTGGGGTTCGTATGTTAAATCTTTAAACTTTAAACTAAGACCAAAAGTTTTAAGAAAAATCTACTCCTAAAATAACATAACAGGTATAACTAAAATTTTTAATCTTTTACTAATATTATTAAGAGTAACAGGTAGAGGGAAGTGCTCTAATATTGGATACATTTTTTTAATCGGATTTTATTTTTTACAAAAACAATAAAGTCAGACTTCTGTTTCCTCAGTAATATAATTCCGTTACTATATTTTTAAAGTTAAGATAAGTGATCTTACTAAAAGAGAAAAATTCTAGCAATGAATTGAACTATCCATCAACACAAAAGTCACAAATATCATTCTTTTTGTCTCTAGGATCAGCACATGCCTCATGACACCATCTGTAACACTTCGAGCACTGTATCCATTGTTCCCCAGCTTTATCTGAAGAAAATGATTCTAAACAAAAAATGCAATCTACATCTTCTTCATCGCGATCCATATCATCATCGCAGTTAACATAAGGAACGTCCTCTTCTGATTCTGAGGAATCTGAAGAGACAACAACTTTTTCTTTTTCTTTTTGGAAATGGATTTCTGAGGTTGTTTGATTGAAGTAGGCTCAAAATCTACTTTTCTTTTTAAAGTCTTCGTACTTTTAGGGCTCTGTGATTCTTCAAGGGCTGTTTTATATGGTGATCTACATCTTCTTCATCTGGATCCATATCATCATCGCAGTTAACATAAGGAACGTCCTCTTCTGATTCTGAGGAATCTGAAGAGACAACAACTTTTTCTTTTTCTTTTTGGAAATGGATTTCTGAGGTTGTTTGATTGAAGTAGGCTCAAAATCTACTTTTCTTTTTTAAAGTCTTCGTACTTTTAGGGCTCTGTGATTCTTCAAGGGCTGTTTTATATGGTGATCTACATCTTCTTCATCTGGATCCATATTATCATCGGAGTTAACATAAGGAACGCCCTCTTCTGATTCTGAGGAATCTGAAGAGAGCAGAACTTTTTCTTTTTCTTTTTGGAAATGGATTTCTGAGGTTGTTTGATTGAAGTAGACTCAAAATCTACTTTTCTTTTAAAGTCTTCGTAATTTTAGGGCTCTGTGATTCTTCAAGGGCTGTTTTATATGGTGATCCACTAACTAAAGCAGCTGAGCCGGAGTTCTTGCGTTTTATTCCCGAGGGACCAGGCAACGATGGCAGTGGATTAAGGTCACCTGGTTTAACAAAATCAGACTTATTCTCTACAATGGAGGTTTTTGCGTTTTGCTGAATCAAAACATTTTGTAAAATGACAATGTGTGGTTTGGATTTATCAGCTGGAGTGTCAGTTATTTGTTTTTCGCTATCCGTTTCCAAAGGGATTTCTTTCTTGGTGCCATCGTCCTGTAGAGAAGTCTCTAATTTTTCGTGGATAGCAAAATCGTGGTCACGAAATATGTCACGATTAAAAGGTATGATGCCACATTTTCTAAAACCGTTTATGGAAATTTCCAATGACGCTGCTCTTACGTAAGCCTTTCCTAACAAGCTAGCAATTTGATAGGGTGAAACCGTTCTTCCAGGGTTGGATTTTAACCAGTTTTCAATTTCTTGACAATAGTAGGTTTTTAGAGGCGCCATTAAGGCTACGTCTAGAGGTTGGAGCTTGTGCGTGGAGTGGGGCGGCAGGCATATCAAAGTTATGTGATTTTCGCGAGCTTTATTAATGACGTCCAAATTTCTTGTATGGGTGTAATGTCCATCCAGACTTAAAATGATCGGATCTTCACGAGAAGGCTTGCTATGTTTAATAAAATGATCAATCCATTCCTTAAATATATGAGACTGAATCCAACCAGAAGGATGACATTTTCCAATGGATCCAGGAGGTGCCCCATCCATGAGCTCCGCTTTAAAATTTTTCCACGGAAAAATCATCATTAGGAGGTACATAATGTCCGTTAGCGTTCATGCATAAAACAACAGTGACAAGCGAACCTCTTTCTGAAGTTGTCAAAGCTCCAACTTGTTTTTTACCTTTTAGACCAATAATTTTGGTGTGTTTGTGCTGAACTGCTGTTATCCCCGTCTCGTCAACATTGTAAACTCTAGATGGGTTAAAATTAATTTTGTTCAACTCTGGTTCCAGAATATCATAAAACTGTTTAACGTTTTCTTTTGTGAATCTCTTTATTCTTGCTGCTGACACACCTTGAGGTGTTCGCATGGAGATATTTTTATTTCGTCTTAAAAAAAATTTAACCATTTTTTCCGGCAGTAGCCTTTAATTTAGAAAACGGATGCTTCAAATTGTTGGCTAAAGCCAACTGATACGCCAAACGGCGAATGTCGGAAGAAGTTAATCCATAAAATCTCTTTTCTAGTTCTAAACAGTGTATCGCCAACTCTTTTTCTAATATTGCGGGTAACACTGGCTTACGACCAAGTTCAGCTTTTCTAATATATTCAAGGGGATGATCTTTCTTGCAATAATATTCCAATGTCGCTTTCGGTACATTATATGCTTTTGCGGCTTTTTAGATAACCCATCTCTTTATTTAATATGGCATTTATTGCACTAATCATATTTGCTTCGTCCCATTGTTTTCTTTTTGTTGTTGCCATTCTGTAAGATAAATACAATTTTAGTGCGTTCCAAATATTGGGTATCCAATATTAGGAATATTATTGTGCCCAATATTAGGCACTCAACAATATTTGTAGGTTATATATTTTTTTTAATTCAAAACTAGATTTCATGATGATAACCTTAAAAAAGTATTCATCTCTAGACCATGCACTTGATTACCAAAAGGAGAACATTTAAATAACTCACCTTATTTTCAGTAGTTCACAACTTAAAATAGATCACGAAAACTTTTTCAACGTGCAAAATGTATTTAACTGCCATTTAAAAAAGTACAGTTGTCCCTGAGACCCTACAAATTTGCAGCGCAGGTTATAAGGTTTAATAGAGCCTCCCGTTAACAGATGGCGCTTCATAGATGTTTTTTTGTGGAAAATGCGTAGGTATCCAATATTTGGCACTATCCCAATATTAGCCTACTTTCCTCTACCCATACATAACCCAAAACTTCCTGACGTTTACCATCTGCAGTAGTGACTTGAAGAGAGTTATCATATTGAATATTAATATTTCATGACTTTAAAAGATACATACTATCAGAACAAATAATAGAGGAATTACTACCACTGTCAACCAAAGCTAAAACTGTGTGATCAAAAATCTGCACATTAAGGTAGGGGCGTGTATCATATGGTAGCTTAACGAAAACAGGATTTGTGCAACTAGTTTGTGGCTTCGAATGCATAAAATATTTAACCGTATTTAACCAACTATGGTATTCCATTCAGCACTAGATGTTTTTATTGAAGATACATTATGACTTTGCCTTTGACTCTGGCTCTGTCTGTCAGTTTTTACGGAATCCGAAATTCGGGATGTGACGTTATTGTGGTGACTTACTGGTTTATGGTACCAAGAGATATGTTTATTTGACTGATTCTTCGACTGGCATCGTTTACATTTTGGTTTCGTAACATTACGGAAACCACACCCGTGACAAAATATGAATCACTTATTTATGAAAGGATACAAGTCACTAAAGGTTAGTTTTAAGATATCTGAGGGAAAACTATCTATAGTTATTAGTTATAACTTTTTCTTTTTGTTTTTGTAAAGTATGATGCACATCTACTAAATATGTTTGATTCTTGTCAGTTTTAATTTTTTTTTAATGTAAATTAGTTTTTCAGTTATATAAAGTTATCGGACTTATATCCTTTCACAAATTAAAATATTAATTTTAGCTATTATTTATTAATTTCCTTAAATTTGCTGTAACAAAAACCAAGTTTTAGATGAAAACGTGTTATTTATTTAACAAAAACCTACGTATCCAGTTAAAAATATTTTAAGCAAAAGTACACGTATATTATAGCCTTAGTCTTCTTCGGCTTCTGTGGTTGGCCATTCTTGTAGTGTATTATAATATTCTTCAAACTTCTCAGGTACGTACTTTATAATTTTTTTAATGTCGTTCATTTTCTTAATATTAATGGGAATTTTTTCTTCTCCATAAGCTTTTTCAATTGGTAAGCTTACCGTATCGGTGTTTGTGTTTCTTAGAACAAAGGAGCTTGTCTGAAGGCCATCAATAAACTTACGCACCTCAACAATGCCTTTTCTTGTGTGGTCATATCGAAACTCCATAAAACTAGCAACCGCGAATGATTCCTTTTGAGCACGTGGAATAGATCTACCACAAATTTCTATCGACAGACAAGTTTTTTATAGTACTTACACCACCAATTCTTGAAATCTAGAATATCTCTTCCATTGACCATTTCAACAGTAAATTTTTGTCCTTTTGCCGAGTTACAGATAACTTCGCAAACTTCTTTGGGTGTGTAGATTCTATCAATACGATTTAATTTGCGTTTAACTAAACCAAAATCACGATCACATGGTAAGAAAGAATGTCCTCGGATCGGAAATTTGTGCACTATTTTTTCAAACATTCCGGTATCTGTAAGGGCAAGACAAAACCTGATCATAACATTGTTCTTATTTTGGCCGCCGCAACCGTCACTATAAAGATGAAGCTCCTTTACTGAAGAGGGTACATTCTGCTTTAAATATTTTAAGATAAAAGAACATGTCTCATTTGGACCCTTCTTAGCTATACCTTCTTGATATAAAAAAAACTGTGCTGACTTATTCTTTAAGTTGTGTATACTAAAAGGAAACACAAGAGAGTTGCCGGAAGTAAAAAATGTCTTGAACAGGAATTGATGGCAGTGGAATGTTCTGCATGTAGTCAAAACAAAGTCCGAGCACAGAGTCATTTTCTGAGCACAATTTTTCGGTGACCTGAATGCTATTGTTAAATTTTTTGGCGCGTCTCTTATGTACCATAAGCTCTGCCAGGGCCGCTCGCTTAGCTGTTTCATTCAAACTAGAACTTGTTACTTTTATATTGAGCTCTTCACATTGGCAGCACGTATCCACTTGTGGTCTTCCAAACTTGTAGTCAAAATGTTCCTTAAAAATTTTATAATAGGTGGAGTATTTTACATTTGTTCCAGGATGTCTTTCTTTAAATAAATTATGCATAATTCTCACGTTTAATCTAGCATCCAGGTAATTATATTCCCTAGAAGAATAATGACTTTGTTTGACAGGAAAAGCAGATATGTGCTCTCGAACAATTTGAATTATGTTGCCAGGTATGGTTTTTCTATTATCTTGCTTACCTCTTAAGTCTCTTGGCGATTTTCCAAGGTTAAGAAGAGTTTGAAGTCTTTGAACGGCCTTGGACGAAACGCTATGCAAGCTTAAAAAGGCACTTTTACATACCTGCCGTCGATCTGCTTGAATATTAACAAAATATTTAAAAGACGAGGCTCTTAAGGAAGCTTGTTCATTACGTGGACGTCTTTTCTTAATAGGTTGTGATAACATTAAACCTTGTAGGTATATATCCTGTTCATTTTTTGTTTCGAAGGAACGGAACTTGTTCATAATAGCAATTCTCTGTTCTTCAGAAATCTTTTCGAAGCATTTAAATTTGCACCTACAATAAGTAATTTTATAATCTTAAGGCCGCAATGAAACTTTTAACAAAAACTTACTTGCAAGGCTGCCCTATCGCTTTTCCTGGAACAATATTGCCCCGGTAATTTTTGTATGGAATTCCAGATAATCTGCTTTTTTTAATTCTGGAAGATTTGTACTCTTCTATGTTTCTTACACCTTTTTTCCTTTTTTTAGTGAAATTTTCGCTATCACTCATGATGTAGTGTTTATTTATTTACAATAATATTATATTTTTTAATATAAACAACGAAAATACAATAACGTTCACGTTCAAACAGCGACTGAAATAGAAACAGTTAACACATGTTTCTTAGTAAGACCGAGTGCGCCATGGAGTAACGCGCCGATTGCAGTGCGGCTAGCAAATTATTTATGAAATGATATATAAGTCTCAGACTTATACCCTTTCAAAATTAAACGCTATGTTTCGTTCGATACCAAGAGTTAGTGGTATACGTGACTTAGATCTTTCCGTTACTAAACGATAGATACACCATTAGAGAAGAGATTCCCGGCAATATCTCATTTTCATAAAAAAGGTGACTTATACCCTTTCATAAATAAGTGATTCATATAGTTTTAGGTTTACGGCACACTGGATAAGTATGACCAACTAAATTACAGTTCCAACAGCGAGTTGAAGAACCAGTGGCAAAATTTGTAGAGCCATTTTACTATATGACGGTTTTCGTAACCTAAATCATTAACAGCACAACTTAAACAACTTAAATCCGACTCTAATAAACCTGCTCTAATAATTGGAGGTGGTACGTATCTATCACACCGAATACGTGACTCTTCCAGTTGCTTGCAGTACTTCGTTAATTCAGAAATCATTTTTGGTTCGACTAATGCTAACTTAGACAAATAATAAGGATGTAAATTTATTTTTATCCGGTTTACCCTATCAAGTTCTTTAGGTTTAGTTATCAATCTACTAAATAAGTTCTCCATACATGCTATATAGGTGATGATTTTTTTCATTAAAACCCTGAGTCCGGCGATCAATTTCCCTATTTAACTCGTCTTCGTAAGTATAAGGCAAAAAGTCGGCTTTTAGTCTAATTATTAACTCGTCCCAATTAGAAACGTGGTTTTTAATCTGCGTACGCAGGCCCAGAAAACAAATCCCCTGCGGATGCAAATAATTGTACCTTCGATGCTCCCCTAGACTCACTCAGACTATTTATTTTTTTCTATGAAAGCATGAATTGACTCATTCTTACCCCTTGAAAATGTGATGTTCCACTTGTATGGAGCCACAAATTTAGTTGTAAAAGTTTCTTCCCTATTAGGGGAGTTTTTTTCTAGTAGGTGTGGAAGTAGAAGCAACGGGAACAGTCTTAAAGGCAAAATCACCCTCCATGTCTAAAATTTGGTTTTGTAAACCGAGTTTTTTATTTTCCTCAACCTCAGATTCCGTTCGTAACCTGTCTAACCGTCCGGACAAATGAATTAACCTAGATGATATTCTTTTATGGGTAGTATCCCCAATACAACCAGAAAAACTAGATATGACGCCTTGAAGGTCATTAATTGATTCTTGAATTTCAAGTACGTCCTGATCGTGAGAAAACGGATTACTGGTTAGTACTTTCACAAAACTACGGTTAGCACATTCCTGTGCTAGAGCTCCTCGTAAACGTTTGCGTTTAGAGTCTACGTCACCAAGTGACTCGATATTCCTTATTCTTAACTCATAGGTTAATTCCTTTGTTCTTAGATGGTTAGGTTCCATATTGTATAAAAACACGATCTAAATAAAGCCAGAAATCAACTACCAAATACTATTAAACTATTGAATACTCAATGTCTCAACGTATGTTTTGCAACACCTGGTATATCAAGTCAGTAAACTCGTGACTCGTCCTTAATATGTTAAATTGATTAAAAGATAATTATTCAAACTTTTGTTCTATGCTTCACGACCTTATCATACACAATTATAAATACCAGATAGAGTTTTTTTGTTTTCTCTGCCAAAAAAGTTCAAGATATCAAATGTAAATAAAATACCGTTTGTCCCCAAATTTAAATATCGATATTAGAATATTAAAATTACATCGATTTGGCCAGAAGATATATATGTCCCACTAAATTTTAGGTATTGTCTTTTACATTAGCAACAAAACAGAATCGAGAACAAATTTTCCAAGTTACGGTCGGTTGTTAAATGCCAATTTTAGTGAGTAAAAAAATCAGGCCCCACGTTGCGGACGTCAATTTATACAATGTAACCCTGGGGGTTTGTATTGGCAACTACCCCTAGAGCTTACAGAACGTAGCTCCAGCTAGCTCAGGGAGTCGCGAGTGCATGATTTCCTTGTTTTTATGACAACCGTAACCTGAAAAACAGTTTATTGGGCGCCAGCTAATGAAAAGACAACACTACTATTAGATTAAGATACAATTGATATATTTAAAAATTCAGGTACATATATAAGCGCTGCAAAAATTGTGTACAACAAGTAACTTCTGAGACAATAGTATCTAGCTCTGATTAATACTATTTTAGAACGGTAGATGGAGCACTTCTTCTGGCCAGAACATAAGTACGGAAGGAATTTACCCTTGTTATCCTGGGGAGATGAGATTTGGTGGTCTGGTGTCTGGTGGTCTGTAGATGACTTAAGCCCACGGCTCGGTGACTACACGGGTCAGCTGGTCAACAATACCTTCGTCAAACGAGGGCATCCACAGACCCAATCTCTTACAGCTTCCACGGGCACTCCTTCCTTCTGAGGTCAATGGCTCAGCAATTATTAGAATGTATTTATTAATTATAATTATATTATTAGATTGTATTTTTTATACCAAAAAATCAGAGTTGCCGTTGAGTTTGAGTTGTCAAAACTTTAAACCTCGCACTGAAACAGTTTCAGTTAAAACAATTTAAAACACCATTGCCTAAGCTGTCGTTCAGAAAGTTAATAATTTCTTTAATAATTAACAATTAAGTACCTATGTATTCTGAAGTGTAATAATTACAAACAAATTATGTACGAGGCATATCCAGAAAGTAAGTGTACTGAAATTTTGTAGGTTTTAAAAATTTGTATTAAAAAAAATACGTGATACTTTAGTACATAATGTAAGCTATTTTTCGACATAGTCGCCATTCCTCTCTATGCAGGTGGTGAAGCGGGGTATCAAAATTTTTTATGCCTTCCTCGAAGTAGTTTCCCGCCAACACCTTCGTCCACTTCTCCACCTCCTTTACCTCCTCGTCGGTTGAAAACCTTTTTCCACCCATGTTCACCTTCAGGTAGGTAAAGGTAAAGAGATAGTAATCTGAAGGTGGTAGATCAGGGGATTGCGCGGGATGGTTCAGGACATCCCATTTAAACGAGGTGAGTAGTTCCTTCGTGGCGTTGGCCGTATGTGGTCTGGCATTGTCGTGCAGCAGGCAGACTCCTTTTGTCAGTATGCCTCTCCTCTTCTTCTGAATCGCCCTTTTTCACCTCATTATAAATCTCAAACGAGGTTTTCCCTTCCAAACGAGATAACGGATGACGCCGCGTATTTCGCACTTGGCGGGAGACTGGATTGACATTGTTCACGAAACGTGTTGTTGCGTCGACAATTCTCAACGTACTGACCTTGAACCGGTCTCGTTGCAAAGGGAGAAGTCAGGCTACACCGCCGTGAAGCCAGCATGACGAAAATAAAATCCCTCCGGCCGTGAGAGCCTCAGTACACTTACTTTCTGGATATGCCTCGTATGAAATTTTATTTTATTTAAAATACAATAGTGCTTTTACGGTCATAGATTAACCCGTGCCTGGAAAATCAGCGGCTGTAACAGAGGTCAAAAGGTAATGTTTAAGATAAAACGATAAATCTGTATAATTACCCTTCTAATATTGGTGGCGAAGGGCTCCTTGGTGGCCCCTCTTTCGCCTCATTTCACTGCAAAGTGAAAAAAGTTAATGTATAGCAAAAAGGAAAAAACTTAAGTCAATGAAAATATAATTACATTTCTACGTCACCCTCCCATATTTTTGGTTGCGGTGACGGAGTTGTTGGTTGCGGTGACAGCTCTGGCGGTTGAGCAGTAGTAGGCGGGGTTGTGGAGGTTGGTGGAGTAGGTGGGGGTGATGCCGACAGCTCATAATAATCATCTGCCTCCTCCCAGCATCTTATTAGATAAATTTAGGTTTAATAATTTATAGAAAACTTTAAATAATACTTACATCTCAAATTGGTAGAAACATACGTCTCCCCCCATCTCTCACACCTCTCACACCTTTGAGGCTCTTGATCTCTCACTCCTTTGAGGTTGGAACTCATGTTGGAACTGATTTGTGTCCTAAACTGATGATGTCCTGTTGACTGGTATAAACTTTCCCCTTACTATATGTAAACAATTCTGGGTATTTTAGGGAAAAATGAATAATAATTGGATCAAGTACGGCTCGAGAAAGGTTTATTATACCGGTCTGAACTATTCTACCTAATATATTTTCAATCTCTCCCCTCGAGAGCTTGCCTTCTGCCTTAAAAAACATAATCTACAATAAAATATACAAATAAACAAACGGAGCTGTCAACCGGGGCAATTATAGCCGTGATTTGTTTTAGGGCGTGCTTATTTAAGATTTTGGTCACATAAGGGGACCAAAATCTTAAATAAGCACGCCCTAAAACAAATCACGGCTATAATTGCCCCGATTAATTCCGGCCGCTCAGGTACGTACAAGGCGTTCTTTTAGTTTTCGGCCGAAGGGTCCCATCGAGGTATTCTACAGTTGGCCAAACCTGGCATCCTTCACGTCCTCGTGAAGCTGTGTTGTCACGAACCTGTAATATGACAAAACAAATTAAAAAATCACATAAATTGCAATTACAGTTGTACGTCCTCGCGGTCAGCGTCTGACTCGCTCGAGCTTACAACTGTTTTGGTTTATCTGAGGGACGTATTCCCTTATATGCGGTTTGGCAGCGTTCTGCACCTGCAAGCTCCTCAAAACCACGTAATGATCGTTATCTAACACTGTCGTCACAGTGCAGGGCCCCTGATAACGTGGTTCGAGCTTCTTACGTTGTCCATCGTTTGAACACGTTGTTCGTTGGACTAGGACCTGTTGTCCCACTGAAAAGCTTTTTGTCTTGGCATGCCGTTCATCGTACGATTTCTTTCGTTTCTGCTGACGTTCAGCAACTCTTTTAGGTACCTCTTTTCTCGTAGAAATTCCTGTCATGAGCTGACAGCGGTATTAATGTCTCATCATCAGACGGAAGCTGAGGACTTTTCCCAGTGCACATCGCCATCTACGCTGGTCATTAGTGCAGATAATACAACTCTGTATATCCTATCCACTTGCCCGTTGGCTCGTAGGGTAGCCGTAGCACAGAGTACTCGCTTGACACCTAATGCCTAATAATTATACTGAATAACCTACCTAATCTAAATTAATCTAAAATAATCTAACCTAACCTAACCTAACCTAACCTAACCTAACCTAACCTAACCTAACCTAACCTAACCTAACCTAACCTAACCTAACCTAACCTAACCTAACCTAACCTAAACCTAACCTAACCTAACCTAAATCTAACATGATCTAACCTTACCTAATACCTAATAGCGATCCCGATAGTTACCGCTTATGGCGTCGGATTTGCATAACTTTACAGCAATGTTATAGAACAATCAATAAAATATCATGTACTGGCCTCATCCTCCTTGGTCAAATCTAGCCTTAAATGGATTGTGACTTACCATTGGCCGTATTCTACTTGCTTTTGGGACAGCTGCTCTCGTTGTGTCCTAACAATTCGCACGTTTTGCACTCCACCTTAGGTTTATTACATTTCGATGCGATATGGCCACGTTGACCACAGTTGAAACATTTATTCAAGAAACCGTTGTTCCTTGTTTTGTTTCCTAAATTGCTTCTTAAGTCAGTGTCGTCTATGACACGTAGTCGTTTTTCCTTTTCCATCGAGGTAGAAGGAGTCGTTACATATAAAACGGAAGTATTCTTCGTACAGGTCCTCCGGTGTTCGATAGCGTCCTGCCCTTGCTCCATTTTGCACCAATGGATCGTCAATGCCGTGTATGAGGCACGACACTGCCTGTTTTCGTTTTATGTCGCAGCTACGCAGAAGTTCCATCTTCTTAAAATAATACGTTGTCATGGTCTCAGCTGGATCTTTGCGCCTCCCCAACATGTTCTCCAACAGGGTTGTATAATCCATGTGGTCAGGAAAACTTCTTTGCACACGAGCTTTCCATTCATCCCACGTTAAGTTGTAGTTCTGAAGACCGTGATACCAACTTTTTGCCATACCTATGAGAGTGATTGCATGTGGTATATTGTTGTTATGTCATCCCACTTGTTCAATAATTTCAACTGGTCGATTTTCATTAGCCATTGCTGAGCAGTTAGTGTCTTGTTTTTCTGGAAAATTCAGGGATGCAGTCACTCCTACTGCTTAATCTAGGTGCTTCAGACTTACGTTCTGTAGAATTATTTTGTCGACTCAGATTCACGATGATTTTCTCCAACCTTTTGAGTCTTTCCTCCGTGGTCTCTGGTTCCGGAGTTTTAGGCGTAATCGAACGCGAAGTCGTAGGCAAACGTATTTGTCGCTCACGTCCGGATACCTCAGCATGTGATTCTGGACGTTTCCTTGAATCACTGTCGTTTCCGTATTTCAACCCTCTGCAACGGTACCTACCGATCTTCTTCACCGCTTGTATCAGAGCTAGAGCTGCTGGAACTACGAGATCTTTTTCCCATTGTCACGTTAATTAATTCTTAGAGCACTAACCAATAACAATGAGAACGTGTGAGTAATTACTCAACAAACTGTTCACAAGAATAGAGTCACTATGAACACGAATTAATAGACTGACCAACGGTCAATACTTAAACACGGCCCGTGGAATACCCCACACCTGATCTTTAAACAACTCTGGGTATTTTAGGGAAAAATGAATAATAATTGTATCAAGTACGGCTCGAGAAAGGTTTATTATAACGATCTGAATCTTAAAAAACATAATCTACGATAAAATATTCAAATAAACAAACAATCCCTTACGTGACCAAAATCTTAAATAAGCACGCCCTAAAACAAATGACGGCTATAATTGCCCCGGTTGACAGCTCCGGCCGCTCGGGTACGTACAGGGCGTTCTTTTAGTTTTCGGCCGAAGGGTCCCATCGAGTATTCTACATACAGGGTGTTCCACCTAAGGCGGATTCATCCATAACTCTGTTATTAGAAATTTAACAAAAAAGTGCTTTGGGTGGTAGTTGTCTGGAATAATTGTGCATATGAGAAAAATATTTTAAATTATATAGGGTGCTCCGTTTATTCTGCACGCCACCTAACTTTGTTATTTTAAATGGAACACCCTGTATATTTTTACATTTTTTGATTCCCCGTTTAATTCTAGGTCGACTTTGTTAAGGGTTCCTATACCTATCTCTTATAGTTTTTGAGATATGTCTTTGAAAAAAATGACGATTACAGCTCTTTGAATGAGGCCCAATAGCATTTAAACCATAAAAGCTAGAAAACTGCGGTTTGGACGATTAGATTTAGCACAAATTATCCTACCTTTTTCACTATGGGAAAAATGAATACGTTATTCAGAGCCGGAAATATCGGACCCTACATGTGACAATTTTAAAACGTGAATACTTTTTTTCAAATGGCATGGCCCATATTAAATAGTGCCGTTGGATGCGAAGTTAAATGCCCTTTGTATTGATATCGGGTTATCAATACTTATCTCAAACAGGTTTCCAAGAATATTCGATTCTTTCTAAAGTCTGCAAAAATCGGATGTCTACAGCGTCACGTAGGCGTTGCAAAATCACTTTTCCCTCATATTTTGTCAGCCTTGGAACTGGCAGTAATAATACTTACTGGCGTGTTTAAAAAGTGGTTTAACAAACAAAAGTAAACCACTAACAACAACTAATAGAACGCAAATGGAACGAAACTACATAAAATTTGCCTACTGAATGACAACAACTGCTCTAAATGATGTTTAAAAGTGGTTTATCAAACAAAACTAAACTACTAACAACTAAAATAGAACACAAGTGAAACGAAATTCAAACAAAGACAGGGAACACAATCAAGAAAAGGCTACATAAACTTAACTTGTTGATTTACAATGACTGCTCAAAATATCCTCCGTTTGTTGGTTAATACACATGTGGATTTGTTTTTGAAAAGAATGTCCAACATTAACCATTATTTCTGGCGTTATTTCCCCTAATGTAATGCGTTGACGCACGTCTGCCGCGGTAGTTGGTGGTGTATCATAAACTTTACTTTTAATGAATCCCCATAAAAAGAAATCACACTGTTGAGTCTGGAGATCTTGGAGGCCAACTCACTGGTCTCCACGCCCAATCTACCTGTTGGGAGAGGTTTCGTTTAAATGCAGACGAACCGGGGCGACGTTGTGGTGGGGCACCATCGTGTTGAATCCACATCCTTTGAAGAGTACCTAGAGGAACGTCGCCTAACAAGTCTTCTACAGTATTTCTTAAAAAAATTAAGTATACTGCTCCTGTCAGATGTTGGTCAAAAAAGAATGGTCCAGTGACATGACTTCCCAAGATCCCTTTCCACACGTTCAAATACCATCTCTGTTGGCTAATTGTTCGGAATAGATGTGGATTAACTGTGCCATAATAATGGCAATTATGGCAATTATTAATAATGGCGGTTAACAAAGCCATTTTTGTGAAAAGTAGCCTCATCCGAGAACATCACTCTTGTAAAAAAATCTACATCTTGATTTAGCATCTCAAGTGTCCACTGACAAAATGTCTCTCTCCGCGGAAAGTCTACGTCGAGTAATTCTTGGTGTAACTGGATGTGTTAAGGATGATATTTGTGCTCTGTTATAATCCTATGTACCGACGTTGCACTAATACCCGTCGTGTGACTAATTTGTCGCACACTAGTTTCGGGATTTTCTTGAATACACCCCAGTACTAGAAATTTATTTTCCTCCGTAACTACAGTGTTGGGGCGATTTCGTTTAATATGCTGAATACTACCGGTATTTACAAACCTGTCCAGCACCAGTTGAAAAGAATATTTTCGTGGATGTCTTCTGTCCGGATAGCGTCGTGCATAAACTCTTGATGCCAATAACGGATTTCGGTGGCAAGCACCAAGAACAAAAACCACATCAACCATTTCTTCCTGCGTCAGCAACATTGATACACAAATATTATATTATACTTCAACACGTTTTCACAGTAAAATAACAAGTCAAAGCTAGTCAACTCTAAAGTGACGTTTAGTTTGGCTTATACGTCAAATAGTGCAATAAGTAACGCAATTGCAACGCCTACGTGACGCTGTAGACATCCGATTTTTGCAAACTTTAGAAAAAATCGAATATTCTTGGAAAGCTGAATAACGTATCCATTTTGCCCATAGTGAAAAAGGTAGGTTAATTTGTGTTAAATCTAATCGTCCAAACCGCAGATTTCTAGCTTTTATGGTTTAAATGCTATTGGGCCTCATTCAAAGGGCTGAAATCGTCATTTTTTTTCAAAGACAGTTGGATATCTCAAAAACTATTAGAGATAGGTATAGGGAACCCTTAACAAAGTCCACCTAGAATTAAACGCGGAATCAAAAAATGTAAAAATATGCAGGGTGTTCCATTTAAAATAACTAAGTTAGGTGGCGTGCAGAACAAACGGAGCACCCTATATAATTGAAAATATTTTCCTCATATGCACAATTATTCCAGACAACTACCACCCAAAGCTTTTTTGTTAAATTTCTAATAATAGAGTTGTGGATGAATCCGCCTTAGGTGCAACATCCTGTATAGAACAAATACAAAAATTTGAAAAGTTGAATGACATTTCCGATAATGTTTATATATTAAAATTAAATAAAAATGAATATTCTGTTCTTCCTGTATTAATCACTAAACAGAAAATGTTAAAACATGTTAATTTACTCATGATTCAAAATAAATTTTTCAAATGAGGATGTTGTTCGTTTAGGAAGTCAAAATAAATTTGAAATCAAATACCACTTTACGTGGATTAAGGATTTATCAAGATTAATTTCAAATCAGATTTCAAAAACGTCTAATGGGGCTTTATTTATTTGTGACAGGTGTCTTAATTATTTCAGAAGTCAAAAGAAATTAGAAACGCATCAAAATTGTGTAAGAATTAATGATTATAAAATTTCATTTCCCGAGGAAAAATATTTGTGCTTTAAAAATTTTCGATTAAAGAACCTCGTAAAACCGTTGAAACACATTTTTCTGAGCATCATTCCGAATCCAATGAGCTATCGCTCATATTTTTAGGAGCTTTATCAAGAATTAACAGCAATTTGAACTTGTGAACCAGACTACTACGTGAACTCGTCTTGTATCGGTTCTTATATGAGACACCCATTCATACACTAGTAACAAAGATTAAAGGATATTAAAAAAATTTCAAATTTTTGGGTGATTTTCAACAAGGATAACTCGGAGAAAAATTGTCCAGAAAATAAAAAAAAGGAAATCGTAGAAATAAAAAAAAGGAAAACATTTTTTTAAGCGATAATGTTGACTGAAAAAAAGTTAAAAACTTCACATGATGAAAAAAAAAATTTTGAAGTCCACAGACCATTTTAAAGACGAGCAAAAATTTGGATTTTTTTTTTTTTGGTTTCAATCAAATTAAAGGGGTATTCTAGTCTAGAGGCACGAATTTCGGGCGGTTTTTGAAGCTCTGTACAATCGAAATAAAAAATATTTTTACTATCCATTTTTTTATCATTTGTTTATTGATATTTTAAAATAACATAAAAAGTTAACTGAAAAAAAGACTCAAAATTGACAAAGTTATGAGCCGGCAAAGTGAGGGGTCCAAAAAAAGGGTGTCCTGGCGTGCATGATTTCAACCCTTCTGGTCATCTGAAACAAAAAAGCCGAACGGATTCTTAATTAGTAGTAGCCCCTATAGCCCGAACCTTGGAAAAGTAAAAAAAAATCATAAAATGGCGGCCGTTTGAAAAAATTTTTTTTTTATGTTTTTTTAACAATTCCGATTTTTTTAAAAATAGTAAAATTAAAAATTTTGATCTGAGCTTGGTTGAGGCCATAGAGGAATGTATAAAGAACATTCACACCAAATTTCAAATAAATCGGTTCATTAGAACTTGAGATATCGTGCACGCCAACTCGAAAAAAGTAGTTTTGAAAAACCCGTTTAAAGTTTTGAGACAAGTTTCCGGCAATTTGACTCAGTTAGCACGTCCACGTTGCTTGAAGGCTGGCTCAAAACTAATTTGAAATAAATACTAAGACGAAAAGATTCCAACTAAATACGTTTCGTGTTTCGTAAGTACTCGGGCAGCGTCTACCGTCTATTGTTCATTTGTTCCGGTCGGACCGGAGCCGATGCCGCGTCACAAAAATGGCTGTAACTCATAAAATAATTGAAATTTTAAAAAATCCTTTTAAGGGCATATTCTTGAATGTCTAAACTTTGGAAATATGAAAAAGAAAAATTTTCGATTTTTTTAAAATTTGTAGACTAAATTAATAAAGGATATTAAAAAAATTCCATCCCTAAAAAAAGCCCTATCCTTTCAATAGTATTCAAAATAAACTAGTAACAAAAATTAAAGGATATTAAAAATTTTTTTGGGTGATATTCAACAAGGGATATCTCGGAGAAATGTCGTACAGAAAATAAAAAAAGGAAATCGTAGAAATTAAAAAAAGGAAAAATTTTTTTGAAGCGATAATGTTGGCTAAAAATTTCGCATGATGAAAAAAAATGTTTGAAGTCCACAGACCATTTTAAAGACGAGCAAAAATTTGGAAAAAATTTATTTGTTGGTTTTCGGATGATTAGGTACGTGAGAACCGCTCCCGCTAAAAAAATGTAGTCTCTTTATCTTAACTAAAAATAAATATTTCTTTTATCTTAAAGTAAAGATCTGAAAACTAGACACTTGAGGCTACAATTTCTTTTTGTTTTTCTGTACGACCACGTTTCTCCGAGTTATCCCTTGTTGAAAATCACCCAAAAATTGAGAATTTTTTTAATATCCTTTAATTTTTGTTACTAGTTTATTTTGAATACTATTGAAGGATAGGGCTTTACATTGAAACACGCATTATTATTTTGAACGTTTATTCGTCATGAATACTGGCATATGAATAACCAAATATGTATGTGTTTCTCAATGTCTCGATATATTTGTTTTCATGACACAGCTTAAAATAATAGAAATATATATTGAATAGATTTGGAATTTCTTGACCGTTGATCAATTAACTTGATAAACTTGTGGGTTTATCGGTCAGTTTATAAAAACAAAAGTTTTTGTTTTTTTCTAACGTTTCGGCTTTATTCAGCCATCATCAGAGTCTGGAGGTACTACTGAGGTAGGTCAGGGCCTTTTGCTCCCGAATGTCTCTGGCCCATGATGCCATTGATGGGGGGGGGGGGGGGGGCAAATCTACGTCGTCCTACGGGGGAGGTGGGGTGGATCGCCGGGGGCGGAGACGAGCCCTGGTGGAGGCGCTGGTTGACGGCCTGGGGGACTGGAAGCTGGTCGGCTGGCTTGGAGGGAGGGTTATGAAACAAACACCTCATCAACTAGGGCCACCGGTGAAGGAATGCGAGCGGGCGGAGATCCGGGAGATGGTGGGGAGTCCGGCTTCCTCACGCTCGCTCTGGACCCGCTCCCGAAGTTGTACGTACTCTCTGGAGCGTCGGTGGCTTTGATTGATTCGATTGCCCGAACAACTTTTGTATTTCCTCACGTCCCTGGCGTCCATCTCTGCGTTGTATTCAACGATATGGGTTTTCGCCGATGTTGTGATAGTCCCGCTAAGTTCCGGAATTCCCGTCCGCACGTGACACCATTTGGTAAGTACGACATCTGCGCCACGGCAATAGTATCTTTGGTGCTTGAGTAGTGCGGCATTTGTATTGAAAATTTTTTGCCGCACTCGCACCATGTTCAATGTCTTCCATTGTCTTCGCGGGGGGGGGGGGTTCAATGCCCTCCTTTTATCAAAAAAAGAGATGTATATCGGCACCGATACAAACACACCACGGGGGTGTTACTCGCGCGAAAACGCGGAATAACTGCTCTTAACGGCTCGCGGAGGGGGTCCCGCGCGGGGGGGGGGTGTCGTAGATGGTCTGAGACAATCCCCCACCTCCCTCCTAAGTATTTTGCCGGGGGTACACGCACGTCCGAATTTATTTTTCGGCTCCGACCCTGGATATCTCCGTTATTAAGGGGAGTTATGAGGAGTCCAGTATGTTTCCAGGGGTCGGGGGGATGTGAGGAACAGGATAGACCCGGTCAAAATCGTTTTCCTCACTAAGAAAAATTTTCGGAGCGTCCGGTGTGCGCGTACCTTTATCTTATTATTATTGCGGTCCCGGCACCGAGTTTGGAATGCGGGCAAAAAGTGTCCGATAATAGGAAAAACTTATTTAGCCTATTCACTTGTTTATTTGCCGTTGTTTTTGTGTTCTTTATTCACGCGAATGCAGAACTTTAAATGCACGTATGTTTTAAGGAAAAACAACCGAACGAAACACTACGGGACGGACAATAAAATAACGAAACTTTTGGGCACAAATACGATTAAAATAACACGAATTAAACACTTTAAAATAGACTGTGGCTGGAGGACAGAAAACACGTCTGTCCTCGGCGGCAGTAACAAGGCTTTATTGAGTATAAAAATAATACAAGATTATTCACAAAGCTTTCTGGCCTTGTTGTTAGGGGGCCATGCCCTTCTTAAAATTATGTATGTATACAAAAAGACATACTAAGCCTAGGAAAATAGTGACAAACAAAATAGCAAACAGTACAAGTACAAAATTGGGGAAATAAAAGATATATGTTATTTTACAGAGGGCCATTATTCTAATTAGAGACAAGGAACAATTTGGTAGCATAATCGGTAGAACAAAAGGTCTTCGCACCTTGTTGTGAAAAAGAAAAAAGAACCTTAAACTATCTTATGAGATAAATATCGATCAGAATATACATAAAGCAGATCGACTATTGGTAAATAAATATACAAACAAGAATATAAAATTGGTGTATAAAGGGACACAACAACAAAGAAAACAGGAGCAAGTACAGTGAAATACAATAAATAAATTATGTACATTATAAAAAAATCCGGTCGAACATTTTGGACGACACTGAAACACATTTCCGCCGGAAAACACGTTCACTCCCGCACTACACACAAAAATATATAAACGTTGTATAAATAAAATATAAACAAAGTCGAATATTAAAACTATTGTATAAAGACATGGACAATTTAAAATTCACAGTGTATAACAAGCAGAAAAAAAAATACATTAACAAGGTGCGAATGAAGACCTCTGCTGGAATTCATTCGGGCCGGCTTAACGATATTTAGAAATTACGGTTACGAGGGGGAAGTGAAAAATTAAAGGACCAGTCATCTCGCCCACACAACCGTAGAGAAGGATGCATGGATGTTAATCCCGCCCTTCACCACGTCATGTATCACCGACTCCAGTTTATGTCGTGGGATTGATAGCTCGCTCACCAGGCTCTCATTATCCTGACACCATCCCCCCCTAGCCCCTAACACAAACCCAAGAACCCGGACATTCTCGGAGGGATAATTGGCCCGAAGGGCCTCCATAAAGGCCGGGCGGCTGTAGCGTGCGACTTTAGTGGCGTAGAAAGTTCGCAACGTGGCTGGGCCTTCCCAGTGAATGCCGACTTCGGCGACGAGGGTGCGTCCGTCCTTTTGCAGGATGAGGTCAGGCTTGTAGAGCTCTCCGCTGCTATCTCGCAAGCGCGGTTCGACCTCTACAAGCCAGCCCCCTTTCCTGGCAAGTTTGCCCAGCGATTCCACCACCCTATCGTGTCGACGAATCCTAGGGTAATGGGTCGCTGGGCAACCCTGAAGGACATGACTCACCGTCTCACGCCGCCGGCATCCCGCCCTACACCACGCGTTAGGGGATCTGTTGTGAACCCCTCCCTGAGTGGGGAGAAGGTTCAAACGTAGCAGCACGGCCCCGATGTAATCCCTCCCGTTCCAATAGGACGGGGGGGGATTCGATCCATCGGGGAAGCCGCTGCTGATCCCCCAACCTGCCACAGCCCCCTCCCGATATGGAGGCCTCAAGCTTATCCCTCCAGAAGGTGTTCGACGTCTGCGCAGTAGGTCCTGCCTCTCTGGTCCAGCTCCGCCACCGCTCCCCACACCTGACGATAAACTCCGCCCTAAGCATCGCGTTTAATTGTTGTTCGTCGCGCGCTTGCAAGCGCCCCAGTCTACCAAGGAGGATCCCGGGGATTCTTGTCGTCATGGACATAACCCCCAGTCCTCCCTGGCGAACGGGGCGTGCAGGGCGGCGTTCGGAGATGAGGTGGGCAGGTGGAGGAACTTCTTGACGGAGAGCCGAACCAGCCCGGTCGACCCCGCGCAGAGCCTTGAGCGCCGTGTCCGGGCTCTGAAGGGCATATATGTATCTGGGCAGGAGGAACTGTTTCAGGATCACAAGCTTCTGGTGAGGCTTGAGAGGAGCTCTCTCTATCCTGGACAACTGGGTCGGTAATTGCGTGAGAGACTGGCTCTTAACCCCTGCATAAGAAATCGAAAAGCCTAAGTATTTAAAGGTGTCATTCACCCCAATGGCCCGAATGCGTCCACCGGAAGTGACCATGGTGGCCGTAGTACTAACATAAAGCTTGCGGGCGTTGGGCAGCAGATTCGTAGTGAAATTGGTGCATTTGTCAGGGTTGAGAGACATGCCCCTCCGTTGGAGCATATGCTCCGTATAACGGATAAGGAGCTGCATGTCTGTCTTCCCCCCAGACAAAAGCACCAGATCATCTGCGTAGCCCAACGCCACAAACTTATCACCCTCTAGTGTGAGGCCCGCCTCTTTCTCCTTCAGGACGTCAAGCAGTTCGTCCGTTACCAAGTTGAAAAGGTAAGGTGATAACGGATCGCCTGATTGATGGGGATGGCTCCCGAGACGGCACCCCCAATATGGATATTTGTTATGTTGTCGTACAAATCGGCCACCAATGCTGTAATTTTGCTTTCGACACGGAATCTTTTCAGCGCTCTCAAAATGCTGTGATGAGAGACCGCGTCGAAGGCCTTCCTTAAATCTAAGGTGGTAATGGAATGGGGGATGGTTCGGGCCCTGTGATCCTTAATGATCGCCTGCAAGATCAAGATGTTGGCGAGGGTCCCGTCAATATCCCTAAAACCACGTTGTTCTGGATGAAGCGGGAGACGGGAGAACCTCTTTGCCAAAATCTTATTGAAAATCCTGCAGGCGATCACCGAGATAGTGATGGGCCTCCATCCCCCAACCACCGACGTGTCAGCTCCGTTTTTGGGGATTTGGATCGTGCGGTTGACCCTCCAAGCGTCTGGAATAAGAGAAGCCAGTAAAACCAGATTGAAAAGGAGGGTCAGCCGCACGTTCCCAATCTTGCGCAGGTCCTTAATGCTGACGTTATCAGGGCCTTTTGCCCCAGAGTGTTTTAAACCCATCATGGTCCAACCTCCTCCAAAGTTATGGGGGTATATATGGCAACATCATGGGATACATACTTGGTAATGGGCTCGTCGTCTGGAGGGGACGACGCGTAGATATCTCTATAGAGGTTCTCGAAGTCGTCCACTCCAGGCGTCGAGTCCACACCCTGGAAGAGGGTGTCGTCGATTATACCCCCCGCTAATTTAGATCGGTCAGACCTCCAGAGCCTCTGATACTCCCTGTACTTTTGGTCACGCCGTACAGGGGGTGTCCGAGGCCCCGGACGCCGACTTCTCGGAGCAGGGAGACGCAACTGACCCATAATTAAATTATAGAAAGAATTCAATAAGTCTTTAAGCGTCTCCCTGGGCGGGGGGACGTCGAAGAGGATACAGGATCCATCAGGGCCCTTGTGTCCTCATCGAGGGTTTGCGTACCTAAAACATATCTAATGTAGTTCCAGACGACATCCAATTCTTCTGGAGCAGGCGCTTCCGGCGATGGTGGAGGCGAAGGGGTCGGGGCTCTGGGCTCCTGAAGAGGAGAGTGGGGCCGTTGGGTCGGCCGCAGACCTGCAGGAACGGGTGGAGCGGGGTCGGCATTCGGGGCTCTGCTTACAGTTGTGGACCTGGTTCTGCGATGAGGTGGCGATGGTAGCCGTACGGGGGATGGGGGGCAGCAAATCGACGGCGGAAGGTGCGGGAGGGCCTTGTCCTCGGCATGGATCTCGTCCTCGTGGAGATGGCAGGAGGAGGACTAGCGGCTGGCACTTCTGGAGCGGGAGGGGAGCCTGACGTCTCAAATACCTCGTCTACTGGAGAGGAGGGCGAAGGGAGGCCTGCAGGGGCGTCCTGGGGGGAGGCTTGATCGTCGGCCTCTTCCTGTTCGGCCCTTATCCGTTCGCGTAACGAGCAATATTCCCTAGACCGCCTGTGGCTTTTGATTGACTCGATGCCGCGGTCAGGGAAATGGATAGAGAGGTATTTATTTATGTTAGTCCCCCTCGTATGCCAGCTCCGCCCGGACAAAGTCCAAGTTCTCCATGGCAGACCAGCAACGAAATGTTCTCCGGTCCCGGCTCTCCATTTCCGCGTTGTAGTCTTCCGCGTGGGCTTTCCTACGGTTACATAGTTACTCTCGCCGTTTACCCGCGCTTGCTTGAATTTCTTCACGTTGAAATTCAGAGCACTGGGCAGAAATCACATTGCGTCAACACCCGCTGGGGCCATCGCAATGCTTTGTTTTAATTAGACAGTCGGATTCCCCCGGTCCGTGCCAGTTCTGAGCTGACCGTTGAATGGCGGCCGAAGAGGACACCCGGACGCCCTTGCGGGCGCACCCGGGCCCTCGCAACAACAAATACAAGCCTGATTATCTTCATATATGATTATAGGAGTCCGAATATGTATGTTGATACTGTCGCTGAGTGATTTTAACCAAAGTGCCTCTTTTGCTCCTTCAAAAACTGCTACGTATTCCGCTTCAGTGGATGATACTGCAACTGTACTTTGCCGTCGACTATTCCACGAAATTGCACATGAATTGTATAATTTGAATATATAACCTGATGTACTTTTGCATGTTTCTGTATCTGTATTTGCCCAGTCGACATCTGTGTACCCAACAAGTTCTCCCACCTTAGCATTTTTTGATTTAGTAAAGGTTAATTTTTGTTGTAATGTTCCCTTTGGATATCTGAGCACTCTTTTCTTTGAAAAGAGTGCTCGAATATCTAGAAAAGCTTTGGCTTTCCATAAGGCAATATTATTTTTAACCTGATATCTACTTAACCCAGATATGCCTAAAACTTTGTGG